>JADBJO010003352.1:152500-157500 GCA_016801955.1 Conus betulinus | reverse complement strand
GTCCCGCCAACATTCAAACCACTCTGTCCGCCCCAGTGTCCCCATTCAGTCTGTCCCGCTCGCCAACATTCAAACCACTCTGTCCGCCCCAGTGTCCCGCTAACATTCAAACCACTCTGTCCGCCCCAGTGTCCCGCTAACATTCAAACCACTCTGTCCCGCCCAGCGTCGCCAACCAAAGTGTCCCGCTAACATTCAAACCACTCTGTCCGCCCCAGCGTCGCCAACATTCAAACCACTCTGTCCGCCCCAGTGTCCCGCTAACATTCAAAACCACTCTGTCCGCCCCAGCGTCGCCAACATTCAAACCACTCTGCCCGCCCCAGGTCCCGCTAACATTCAAACCACTCTGTCCGCCCCAGCGTCGCCAACATTCAAACCACTCTGTCCGCCCCCAGTGTCCCCCAGTGTCTAACATTCAAACCACTCTGTCCGCCCCAGTGTCCCGCTAACATTCAAACCACTCTGTCCGCCCCAGTGTCCCGCTAACATTCAAACCACTCTGTCCGCCCCAGCGTCGCCAAACATTCAAACCACTCTGTCCGCCCCAGTGTCCCGCTAACATTCAAACCACTCTGTCCGCCCCCCAGCGTCGCCAACATTCAAACCACTCTGTCCGCCCCAGTGTCCCGCTAAACATTCAAACCACTCTGTCCGCCCCAGTGTCCCGCTAACATTCAAACCACTCTGTCCGCCCCAGCGTCGCCAACATTTTCGCCATCGAACTTCCAGCCGACAATGAAAGGACAAGGCACTCCATAAATCGATTACCGGATCATTGATAAGCGACTAGCAAATGCACCACAATGTAACCGATAAACCCTGCCAGATGCTTCATCATTAAGTAGACAGGGCAGCTTTGAATCAGGCCAGTGGGTCAGTGTGTGTGTGTGTGTGTGTGTGAGAGAGAGAGGAGGGGGGGGGGGGGGGGGGTTGCTATGTCACTTGGGTAGGGGTTTAACTACTTCCCCTGCTGAAACTAGCGTGCTGTCCGTCTGACATACTCTGGACAGAAATCGGTTCCCAAAACCATTTCACACGCGAACAAAATGTCATCAAGCGCTGTATAGTCCGGCTACACCCAGACCAAATGCTGAAGACCCATTCCACACAGGCCTACGTCATTTCCAGCCATAGATCTCTCGAGGCTGTTTCTTTTATGACAGATCACGCGATAGATAACATTCCCAGATAAATGGGCCACCTGTTGAAGCCTTTGAAACGCACCGCCGTGCCTTTGGTTTTAAAAAGATGTCATTAGGTCTGAAATTTAAAGGAAAAAAAAAAAAGAAAAAAAAGGTTCAGAGAGAGAGAGGGGGGGGGGGGGGGAGGAGAAAAGACAGAGAGAGAGAGAGAGAGAGAGAGAGAGAGAGAGAGAGATTTTACGAAGCAAATATAACACCATGGTACATCTGAAATGTATCAAACAGCAGATCATTTAAAAAAAAAAAAAAAAAAAAAAAAGCGAAAAAATGCACACACAATAACAATCATGTGCTGTGAACGTAATCTACACCTTACCATGTAATGTGCGTTTCAATCCATTTGTTCAAGCTTCTTAACGATGTGAGAATACTGGAATGAAATATGGTTCGAGTTTTCAAGCGGGCAGATAAGAGCCTGAGACAAACATTCTTCTCTCGTTCTCTGTCAGCTGGTTCCCCCTCCAACTCTCTATAAAAAAAACAAACAAACAAACAAAACAAGTTTATGCTTTCTCTCATAAAACATGCTCCCCCCCCCCCTCCCACACACACACACACACACACCAGCCCCAATAACAACTGCTCGTTAACATCTGTATTGTTGATAATTGTCCTCAAATTGGTCATGCTATATTCATCCTACAAATGAAAAATGCAACAGAATTCTACACACACACACACACACACACACACACACACACACACACACACACTCACACATACACACACACGAGAGAGAGAGAGAGAGAGAGAGAGAGAGAGAGAGAGAGAGAGAGAGAGAGAGAGAGAGAGAGAGACAGACAGACAGACAGAGACAGAGAGAGACAGAGACAGAGAGAGAGAGAGGCACCGACGGAGAGAAAAAACACAGACAGACAGACAGGCAGACAGACAGACAATCTCACACACACACACACACACACACACACGCGCGCGCGCGCGCGCGCGCGCGCGCGCGCGCACGCACACACACAGATAGAAACAGAGAGAGACAGACAGTCATTGATTCAAACAGACAGCATCACACAAAAACGGAAAGACCTACCAGAAACCGAGTAAACAGACATGTTGCATAAAATCCTGCCCGGGGCAGCCAAATACAGCGCGTGACCCGACCCTTTTTCACCGTGACCCCTTGAACTTACACGTCATCATCGCTGCTGACCTACTTTTGGATTCAGAACTGGCCGCCAGAGGAAACTGGGCGCCCTTGCCAACGGTCATATGTTGGTGAGCAACGTGTTTATGCAGTCTGGCCAACACTTTCAACGTCACCGACACAGTCTTCAATTAGTTCTCTTCCGCGGTAGGAAGGGGGTGTTTGATGGTAGCGATGGAATGTAAACAATGCCTCCACCCCACCTTTCTGGTCCCCCCCCCCCCCCCCCCCCCTCCCTCTCTCTCTCTCTCTGTCTGTCTGTCTGTCTGTCTGTCTTTTCCTTCCCTCTCACGCACTCAGATTCGAAGACTCAGCAAACGTACTGATCAAAAAAACATATGGGCAAAATAAATTCAGGAACACAGACTGACTCTGTATCGGAAGACAGATAGACAGCAAGCAAGCACACACACACACACACACACACACACACACACACACACACACACACACACACACAGAGAGAGAGAGAGAGAGAGAGAGAGAGAGAGAGAGAATGAAAGTATGAATATGAAGGAATGAATGAATGATTTAATGAGGTAAGCTTAAAAAGGCCATTCACATGCAGAGGGTTACGGTTGGGGGGGGAGGGGGGGGGGGGGGGGCTGATCTGAAACGAAGATCAAAGAAATAAGCACGAACAATCGAGGTCAGAAAACAACATCATGATGAGGAAGCCAAACCACGGAAGCAATCCACAAACATCGTATACATTGTCATTGTGAATACCCAAAAGTGTATCCAGAGTCATCAGCACTTCCGTTCTCCACAGCTGAACTGCTGCTGGAAATCAACTGCCAATTTTCTCTGTTCGTGAAATCAACGCTGTCTATTGTTTTTATCGTTCCCTGTAGGTATCGGCAAGTTCATTCGGGCGACTGTCGCTGGACGTCGCGACGACGCCCTCACGCTGGCTCCACGGCTGTAACAATCATTGTCAGTGGGAGGGCCTCGTGGGCGGTGTCGCTGGCTCCACGACTAGACAATCATTGTCACTGGGAGGCCTAGTGGGCGGTGTCGCTGGCTCCACGACTAAACAATCATCGTCAGAAGGAGGCCTGGTGGGCAGTGTCACTGGCTCCATGACTAAACAATCATTGTCACTGGGAGGCCTAGTGGGCGGGTGTCGCTGGCTCCACGACTGAACAATCATTGTCAGTGGGACACCTGGTGGGCGGTGTTGCTGGCTCCACGACTAAACAATCAATGTCAGTGGGAGACCTGGTGGGCGGTGCTGCTGACTCCACGACTACTAAACAATCATTGTCAGTGGGAGGCCTAGTGGGGTGTCCCTGGCTCCATGACTAAACAATCAATTAGTGGGCAGTGTCGCTGGCTCCACGATGATGGGCGGTGTCACTGGCTCCACGACTAAACAATCATTGTCAGTGGGAGGCCTGGTGGGCGGTGTCCCTGGCTCCATGACTAAACAACCATTGTCAGTGGGAGGCCTGGTGGGCGGTGTTGCTGGCTCCACAACTTAACAATCATTGTCAGTGGGAGGCCTGGTGGGCGGTGTTGCTGGCTCCACAACTAAACAATCATTGTCAGTGGGAGACCTGGTGGGCGGTGTTGCTGGCTCCACGACTAAACAATCAATGTCAGTGGGAGGCCTGGTGGGCGGTGTTGTGCTGGCTCCACGACTAAACAATCATTGTCAGTGGGAGGCCTGGTGGGTGGTGTTGTTGCTGGCTCCACGACTTAACAATCATTGTCAGTGGGAGGCCTGGTGGGCGGTGTTACTGGCTCCACGGCTAAACAATCATTGTCAGTGGGAGACCTGGTGGTGGTGTTGCTGGCTCCACAACTAAACAATCAATGTCAGTGGGATGCCTGGTGGGCGGTGTTGCTGGCTCCACAACTAAACAATCAATGTCAGTGGGAGGCCTGGTGGGCGGTGTTGCTGGCTCCCACAACTAAACAATCAATGTCAGTGGGAGGCTTGGTGAGCACTGTCGCTGGTTCCACGACTAAGCAAGCATTGTCAGTGGGAGCCTAGTGGGAGGTGTCGCTGGCTCAACAACTAAACAATCAATGCCAGTGGGGGAGGCTGGTGGGCGGTGGTTGCTGGCTCCATGACTAAACAATCATCATCAGAGGAGGGAGGCCTGGTGGGCAGTGTCACTGGCTTCATGAGTCTAAAACAATCGTTGTCAGTGGGAGGCCTAGTGGGCGGTGTCGCTGGCTCCACGAGTCTAAACAATCATTGTCAGTGGGAGGCCTAGTGGGCGGTGTCGCTGGCTCCACGAGTCTAAACAATCATCGTCAGTGGGAGGCCTAGTGGGCGGTGTCGCTGGCTCCAGGGTCTTAACAATCACCGTCAGTGGGAGGCCTAGTGGGCGGTGTCGCTGGCTCCACGAGTCTAAACAATCACCGTCAGTGGGAGGCCTAGTGGGCGGTGTGTCGCTGGCTCCACGAGTCTAAACAATCATTGTCAGTGGGAGGCCTAGTGGGCGGTGTCGCTGGCTCCATGAGTCTAAACAATCACTGTCAGTGGGAGGCCTAGTGGGCAGTGTCGCTGGCTCCACTACTAAACAATCAATGTCAGTGGGAGGCCTGGTGGGCGGTGTCCCTTCATGTAGTGGATCAGACAGGCATCACTTAACAACACTGAAGTGGTTTCGGCATAGCGCAGT
>JADBJO010003352.1:142500-147500 GCA_016801955.1 Conus betulinus | reverse complement strand
ATGTTGCAAAAGCCAGGTGGTTGAGAAAAGAAGAAAAGGGAGGAGGGGGAAGGGGGGAAGGGAAGGGAAGGGCAAGAGGCATGGAAAATGAAACAGCACAAAAAAAAAAAAAAAAAAAAAAAAAAAAAAACATACTAAGAAAGAAACAAAGAGAGACAGAAAGAGGAAGAAAGAGGTAAATAAATTTTTAAAATCTGTGACAAATCCGGGAATGGAACTAATGACCACCTCTGTCTCAGGCAGGCAGGGGTACCACAGCAGCCTGGCCATCCTCCTTGATCTGCGGCATCTTTCAGTTTGAACCTTCAGTGCCTTCACCTGTCTCTTTGGTTCCTCTCAAGCACACCCCAGGTGGAGGAATGGGCTGACTGAGGGGTGGGAAGGGGTTGGGAGGTGACAGAGGTGTTGGGATGATGGGGTGGGTGGGTGAAGGAAAGGAATTCATTCTCTGTGCGTGCATGCACATGCGCTTGTGTATAAGTGTGTGAGTGTGTGTGTGTGTGTGTGTGTGTGTGTGTGTGTGTGTGTGTGTGCGTGCGCGCGTGCGTGCGTGCGTGCGTGCGTGTATGTATGCGTGCGTGCGTGCATGCATGCGTGCGTGAATGCGTGCGTGCGTGCGTGCGTGCGTGTATGTGTGTGTGTATGAAGTGAGAGAGAGAGAAACAAAGACAGAAAGAGATATAGACACAGAAACAGAGACAGTGAGAGAGACAGAGACAGAAAAAGAGAGACAGAGGGATTCAGCAGGAGAGGGAAAGAGAGGTTAGTAATCTTGGTGATCCTGGGCGGCAGGTTTGAATCTCCATCAGGCATAATTAACATTGGTTCAGACCCCACTAGCTTGCAATGTCATGGAATGAGACCATAAACCAGGTTCCCAGTCAGAACGCCCATATAACATCTGGCAGACATGTCAATTCCCATCACCAACTTTTCTGAAGAGAAGGCCAGTTCAGCTGTTGGTATGGATGACATGTATGTACATATAGCATGCATCCTGCATGATAGATGATAAGGATGAAGGAAGACAACTGAGTGACCAATGATACTGAGTGACACAGGAAACGACTGAATGTTGCGCCAGCAGGAAGCTCTTCAGTCGGCTCTACCCAGGTAGGCATCCTGTTGTGTTAACCACAGCATGGACTGTAAAGCACTCAAAGCTTGCTCTGTAATAGTGTAAATGAGGACTGGTGCTAAGTATGTATGTTTAATCATAATGATGTCATGATGACTTTGATGCTGTTAATGATAATAATATGTGTTTAATAACAATGATTTCTGGATGATGTTGATGCTGTTAATGATAATAATGTGTGCTTTTTTGTACGTGTGTACAGGAATGTATGCGTGTGTGTGTATATGTATCATGCACACATATGCTTCAGAGAATGTATATACATATAAATGTGTGTGTGTGTGTGAGAGAGAGAGAGAGAGAGAGAGAGAGAGAGAGAGAGAGCATGCATATATGTGCATGAGTGCATGCATGCATGTGGTTTTCACGTGGTGACAGCCCTGATGTGGCCCTTTACGGTCAGCTGGGCTATAATAAGCAACATTATCTTATCTTAGCATGCATGTGGGCATGCATGTGAACATGAGTCTGTATGTGTGTGTGTGTGTGTGTGTGTGTGTGTGTGTGTGTGTGTGTGTGTGTGTGTGTGTGTGTGTGTGTGTGCGTGTGCGCGCGCGCGCGCGTTTGTTAATCTGACAGTAAATGGTTTCAGTCAGTCAGTCAGTGTGCATGCGTGTTACTATCTCTCTCTCTCTCTCTCACACACACACACACACACACACACACACACAGAGAGAAAGTGAGAGGAGAGACACTTCAACCATGCGTAAATTAAGGCATCATTTCCAAAGAGCTCTTTTCCTTCAGAACAGCATGTGCAGCCTGTGGGGAATGCACGACCCATCACCAGGCGAATGACACTGTAACTTGAGAATGATCGCCCTCACTTGTCACCTCTCATTCCACACACCTGGCTGAAATTCCATTTCCTCATACTCTTTCACTCACCCACCCCACGCTCCATATCCCTAACTCCCCTACCCCTGTGCAATCCATTAAAAAAAGATCATTTGTTTTTGGGGTCTAAAGACTACTCCGCATCTATGTCAGCTTTGTTCGGACTGTAAATAGTCTATGTGCTGCCGGTCACATACACCATGAAGCTTTGTTAACTGTCAATGGTCTGCATGTTGCCGCAGCCCAGACCACGAAGAAGTACACCTTTTTTTTTTTCATTTACAAGTACAGCACTGAAGTTATGCCCACAGCAATGGCCTACACTATTCGAAGCATGTCTTCCCTGCGTCGTACCCCATCCCCCTCCTGAAAAGGCCCTCAGCTGGGAATGAGAGAGACAAGAAATCCACACCCTGCTATTTTGGAGAGACTGTCAGAGGATATGAGCTGAGCAATGCAGACCCTTGTCTCCACCGCCATTTACCAAATAACTCACATTTCTAGAACTGATGGATGAATGAGGCTTCCTCCTGACCATTTGTGAAGCAAGTGATACTCATGCATTAAGCTTCACAACTCTATAATTAATGTATGGCATCTGAAAACACTCTCACACATTCTCTTACCATTCTGCACCATGACTGAAAGTGAAATGACAAACAACGTGGTGACCTAACAGTATCAATAATATCCTCTTCCCCTCTTCCTTCCTCCCACTCCCACCTCCCCATCCAGCCCAAGCATGCTTCAGTGTGGGTTAAAAGAGGCAAATATATAAAATATTACAAATCTCTTCTTTATTCTGTGTGTGTGTGTGTGTGTGTGTGTGTGTGTGTGTGTGTGTGTGTGTGTGTGTGTGTGTGTGTGTGTGTGTAATGATTGTTCCAGTATTATTATATGGTTGTGAAATATGGGGATATGAAAATTAAAATATCATTGAAAAATTTCTGCTAAAATTTTAAAACATAATTTTGCTTAAAAAGAAGTACAATGACAAACATGATTTATGGTGAATCAGGATGTTACCCCTTATCAATTACACTCTCTGTCTGAATGATTCGATTTGGGGCTAATTTGGTTTCCTGTTGAAAAAATGTAGGTTAGGTTCTATTCTTCTTTCATGTTATATTTGCACAATAGCGCAGATACTGTGTCTCCCTAGTTAACATGCATTAAAAACATACTTGTACAATCTGGTTTTGACAGTGTTTTGAGCAATCAATCTTTGACAGACGTCAAAACATTATGCAGGAATGTCAAAAATAGTTTGCAATGCTCTTTTTGTCACACGTGGCAACATGACATCGAACCTAGCAGTAAATGTTTTCTCTACAAATTTTATTTAAGTCTGATTTTACGGAGGAGAAATATATTTCTAGCTTACCAGATGTTCATATTTACCCTCTTATCAAATTTAGATGTTCTAATCATAAATTACCAATTGAAGTAGATTGTAGATTTGCTATTCCAAAAGAAGACAGGTTATGAAATAAATGTGACATGTCTGCAATAGGTGATGAATTTCATTTTATCATGAATGTTCAGCGTACGTTACTGGTGCAACACATATTTGCTAAAAAGACATCTCTCCCCAAAATCTGTCTATAATTTTTGTCAAATGATTGTCTTCTACTCATCGAATACAAATGCTTCTATTGTCAAAGTACATTAGATTATCGCAAGTGTTGTAAATTGTTTGTCTATGTCAGCATTGATGAGCAATTTATGTTTTATTTTGGCTTGTTTGTTTTCCTTTTCCTGTTATTGCTTTAAGCATACACTTCCTCCATACCGCAAAAGGGGCAAAATGAATAAATATTGTCTTGTAGTGTGTGTGTGTGTGTGTGTGTGTGTGTGTGTGTGTGTGTGTGTGTGTGTATGTGTGTGTGTGTGTGTGTGTGTGTGTGTGTGTGTGTGTGTGTGTGTGTGTGTGACATTTCCAGAAGGGTTGAGTCAAGCATCCAGATTCTTCGTGAAGATAAAGTTTCTGTTCTGATGAAGTTTGAAGATGTCTATGACAGATGCTGGTCTAAACTGATGCTCAGCAGCAATGTCTGAAAACAATGGTTACACATAACACATGCTATAACATGTACACTTTGTTTACATCTTGACTCCTCTTTCTTTCTATCTGTCTACAGTGGCTCCTTCTTCTTCTTGCAGACCTAAGTGGCTTTCTGCTGAACAAAGAATACAGTCCAAACTATCTCATCTTTGATTTCATAGCATTTGTGCAACTCCACCTTATCATCTCTTTAGATATCTTTGTATTACCACCCCATAAAAACCACTACATTCTGCTGCTCATGGGATTTTTCTAAACTCCAGACTTCAGTAGAGAGATAGATAGTAACACATGAGGATACACTGTTTTTTCCAGTGTCAGCATGGAAATCTTTGCCCTTTTCTTTTTATTCAACCCTGACAAATACAAATGATACATTCTTGTAACAGAGAAAAAAAATACATCACACACACATATGAAACTGATGTGATTGAGTCCTTTCCATTTTATGAGGCACGTGAAGTTAAAATGAGATTATGTTTAATACATTTACTTTGAGGGTGATAATGATGCTATACTTTTCGTTCAAAACAGAATTTCTTGTTGTATATGCTGGTAATCTCATCAATCCATACATTCATCCAGTGTCTTCATTTTTGTCTTCAACAGAAAATAATAACCATCTGTTTATTTTTATATTAATCTTCACGTAAGTTTGGCTTAGTCTCTTTTTCAACTATTTCAGCCTTTTGAACACATAGACAATAAAAAGATCCCCTGTGCAGGAAGAACGATGGGAAAGAGTGAGGGAGAGAGGGTGTGAGGGAGAGACAGACAGACAGACAAACAGAGCCGTTACGGTTTAAGGATAAACTATGAAAAGTCATCAGAGAGAGAGAGAGAGAGAGAGAGAGAGAGAGAGAGAGAGAGAGGAGAGAGAGGGCGGGGAGGGAGGGGTGGGGAGGAAAGGGAGGGAGCAACCAAAACTGACAGCAGACTGTCACACTGACAAAGACAATG
>JADBJO010003352.1:130000-135000 GCA_016801955.1 Conus betulinus | reverse complement strand
GTGTGTGTGTGTGTGTGTGTGTGGTGTGTAAACGTGCGTGCGTCTGGCCTTTTGCGCCGATGATAGTTTCCATCATAGCTTATCATTCATAGATGGATCCTGCCGCAGGAAAAGCCCTGTAGACAGCAGACTGGTCCAGCACTGTCACGGATAGATCCTGCCGGAGGGAAAGCCCTGTAGACAGCAGACTGGTCCAGCACTGTCACGGAAAGATCCTGCCGCAGGGAAAGCCCTGTAGACAGCAGACTGGTCCAGCACTGTCACGGATAGATCCTGCCGCAGGGAAAGCCCTGTAGACAGCAGACTGGTCCAGCACTGTCACGGATAGATCCTGCCGGAGGGAAAGCCCTGTAGACAGCAGACTGGTCCAGCACTGTCAAGCGGATAGATCCTGCCGGAGGGAAAAAGCCCTGTAGACAGCAGACTGGTCCAGCACTGTCACGGATAGATCCATCATAGCTTCTTCTTAAAACTGATTCACATTTAGAGTCGAGTCACTCTTGATTCATTCACATACACACATGCGCACGCACGCATGAACATACGCGCGCGCGCGCGTGCGCCTACCCACATGCGCGTGCTTCACTTAACCGGCCGAACGGGCAATTTGTGTCCCTTCAAGATGGAGGAGAGCTGGGTATGTGAGTGAAGAGAATGCTTGAGGACCGTCAGGGGAAACTCACTCACAGATGTTCTCTCTCACACAGTGACCATCAGGGGAAGCTCACTCACAGATGTTCTCTAAACAGTGAACATCAGGGGAAAGCTCACTCACAGATGTTCTCTAAAAAGTGACCATCAGGGGAAGTTCACTCACAGATGTTCTCTAAACCAGTGGCCATCAGGGATGTTCTCTAAACTCACAGATGTTTCTCCAAACACAGTGACCATCAGGGGAAACTCACTCACAGATGTTCTCTCCACAGTGGCCATAGTTAACAGTGGAGCTGGAGGGATAGAGGATTGCGGACAGAAAAGAAGTCTTGCCTGAATGAAACTGTTGACGTCGGCTGGTTGCTCCAGTCTCCACACACGCTGGTCCTGCATGTTCACTCTACCTGTGGGGCAATTAAACTGTCCCTTAACGGTTGAGTTAGGTACTGCGCTGATGTAGAACATTGCTGCCGTGACGCAGACTGGTCCAGCACTGTCATCACAGATGGATCCTGCCGCAGGGAAAGCCCTGAAGACAGCAGGGAAGACCGTCAGTTGGGATCCTCTTCACAGGGCACGTCAGACATCATGTGGCGAAAGCGTGGCCGTGTCTGGAGTTGCGCGGTCTTCTACTGTCAGCGAAACAGCTACGAGCTAGCCTGCGGAAAACACATGGCAGTTTCTTGATGGTGACGTCTTTCGCCAGTGGGCTCTGAAGCCATGAAACATGAGCCGGTACACCCCATGGGGACGCTCCCATGGAGGTTCTGTCGTGTCACATCCAGTGGCCATAACACAAAAGGCATCTGCCAGGGAGCAGTTATACCCCTTGAGTCTTAATGGAATGCCCTATGCATGTCTGCACCCTTTGAAACACAGCGCAGGCTTCCAAGGGTGATTCAATACTGCTCTCAGCTGGTTGGTTCGGCAGTTAAGGACACACACTTCTGTGGATCCCTCTCACGCCTTTGTAGTATCCCTCTTTCTTTGCAGTAATGTGTTCAGTTGGCCCTCTACCAACCAAGGAGTATCCTTTAACAAACAATCTTCAAGGTGCCCAGCGGTACAGCCCCCAGTGACTGTGCACCACTTTCTGCAGCACTGTCCAACACACATCAACAGCTAAGAGCAGAGACCTGGCCTGCTGACACATCGATGAGGAGAAGCTCTGTGGATCTCTGGAGGGCTTCTGCCCTATAGCATCCTTTGTCAGTGCCTCAGGGATTCCTGTCTGCATGTACGAATGTACGAATACGAAGAAGAAGAAGAAGAAGAAGAAGAAGAAGTACATGGTATAGCAACACATTAGAATCATGCATTGATGCAGTCTGGTTCTGTGTTGTAAATGACACTGTTCTTGTGTTGTTTCTTGTCTTGGCGTTTAAGCTGGCCCTGCACCGACGAAGAATAATTACTATCATCATGTAAACAACACATTAGAATTACACGCTGATGCAGTCTGGTTCTGTAGTACATTCTATTGGTCTTGTGTCGGTTCCTGTCTTGGTATGTTGCTGGCCCTGCGCCGACGAAGAATTATCATCTGACAACAACACAACAGAATCATGAAGGCCTACTGACGCGGTCTGGTTCTGTAGTATATCATGCTGGTCTTGCGGGGCCGGAATAGCTTAATTGGGAGAGCGCCGAACTCGTGATCCTGGGGTTGCGGGTTCGAATTTCGGTACAGGGGGATCTTTTCCACGGAGTTAACATTGGTTCTGACTCCATTCCCCATGCAGTCTTCGAATGAGACTGTAAACCGAGGTTCCGTGTGTGAACGCACGCACATCTTGCACACACGTAAAAATCCCATTATCAACTTTCGGAAGAGAAGGCCAGATTGGCCGTTGGTATAGATGACACGTTACACATAGCATGCACCTTCCCCGAAGATGGAGTACGGCTGCCCTTAATGGCGGGATGAAAAACGGTCATACACACAAAACTCCGCTGCTTGTCTATATAGGCAGTGTCCGCAGGAGTATCAGCCTGCGTACGCAGAAAGAAAGAAAGAAAGAAATACTGGTCTTGAGTTGCTACAACACATTAGAATTATGGACTGATGCAGTGTGATTCTGTAGCATATCATACTGGTCTTGAGTTGCTTCAGGCTGGTCCAACAATAATGTCAACTCGTCCTGCTTCAGTAGCCGACAACCTGATGTTGCAGTGGCCTTTGTTGTTCATGCATCAGCGTGGCTAGGTCTTGTTGTAAAAGAGCCTGTTCACTCGTAGCATCATCTGCCAAAGTTTCTTTTTTTTTTTTCGTGTTGCATTCCCTCTTCTGCATCCATTTTCATGGAAGTCTTCTTCTTCCATTAATGTTCAGAGCGGTCATAACTTTGACCATCAGTAACATTTATGTGTGTATGACCATTTTTTTTTTATCCCGCCATTAAGGCAGCCATATCCAACTTCGGGGAAGGTGCATGCTATGTGTACGTGTCATCCTTACCAACGGCCAAACTGGCCTTCTCTTCCGAAAGTTGGTGATGGGATTTTACGTGTGTGCAAGATGTTGTGCGTGCATTCACATACGGAACTCGGTTTATAGTCTCATTTGAAGGACTGTATGGGGAATGGAGTCAAGACCAATGTTGACTCCATGGGAAAAATCCCCCTGTACCGAAATTCGAATCCGTAACCTCAGGATCATGAGTCCGGCGCTCTACCAACTGAGCTATTCCGGCCCCAGAATAAAGTTCCCATTGTACCTGTCCAAACACGAGCTTGTACGCCCCCCCCGCCCCCCCCCCCCCCCCCCCCCCCCCCCCCCCCCCCGTTTCCCCCCCCCCCCCCCCCCCCCCCCCCCATGGCGTAAACCCGTAACATGAGATTAAAGATCTAACTGTCTGCATGTTTTTTCATTTAAAGATCTAACTGTCTTGCTGTTTTTTTTTTCACAGGTAATCCACTCTACACCCCACAAGAAACTGCCATTGGAATGAAGACAGCCTTCGTTGTCACTCATGCAGAGCGAACATGCTGAGTAAGACAAGTGAAAAGAATTCACAGGGAGTTTACCTGGCTGAGACTTGAGCGGGTATTAAAAAATAATCAATCAAATGATTTCACTCAGACGCGCGCGCGTGCTCTGTTTTGCGCACGCACATCAGAGGCTATTCCGTTTTAAAAATCTATGGACTAATCTGGGAGTTGTCGCGACAAATAACAAAATAATGAATAAAAGCTCTCTTTGTCTGTCTGTCTGTCTGTCTGTGTCTCTCTCTCTCTCTCTCTCCTCTCTCTCTCTGACGTATCAGTGACTACTTCATTTCTAAAGTCTTTAGGGCGACTGGCCCATGCAAAGCCGCAGCTGTCATTTGCCGTAGGTGTAATTTAAAATTGCGGCGGCGCAGAGGTCAATTCTTTGTCACCTGGTGCAAATCGCCATCGTCATTTACCCTGGAGAGATTGCTCATTGCATGGGCTTCTCATTAGCACCGTCACACACACACACACACACACACACATACACGCGCGCGCGCGCGCGCGCGCACACACATGCAAACACACACATGCACACACACACACAACACACACACACACACACACACACACACACACACACACATTGATGGCCACACACACACACACACACACACACACAAGTATTTCCGAACACACACACACAACACACACACACACACACACACACACACACACACACAACATGCATTGATGGCCCGATAAAAACGTATTCCGAACAAAGGAATGATATTTTAATACAAACAAACGAACAACACAAAAATAAAACAAACAAACCAGCAAACAATTAAACTGATGTTGTCAGAAGCTGTTAAAGGCATGTCATTCACAGCTGACAAAGGTGTCTATACTGTAAAACCTCTCCCCTGACAAAGGTGTCTATACTGCAAAAACCTCCACTCCACTGACAAAGGTGTCTATACTGTAAAAAACCTCCCCTGACAAAGGTGTCTATACTGCAAAAACCTGCACTGACAAAGGTGTCTATACTGTAAAAAACTCCCCTGACAAAGGTGTCTATACTGTAAAAACCTCTCAAAAACTGTAAAAACCTCCACTGATAAAGGTGTCTATACTGTAAAAAAACTCCCACTAACAAAGGTGTCTAAACTGCAAAAAACCTGCACTGACAAAGGTGTTTATAGTGTAAAAACCTCCACTGACAAAGGTGTCTATGCTGTAAAAACATCCACTGATAAAGGTGTCTATACTGTAAAAACCTCCACTAACAAAGGTGTCTATACTGCAAAAACCTGCACTGACAAAGGTGTTTATAGTGTAAAATCCTCCACTGACAAAGGTGTCTATGCTGTAAAAACATCCACTGATAAAGGTGTCTATACTGCAAAAACCTG
>JADBJO010003352.1:37500-120000 GCA_016801955.1 Conus betulinus | reverse complement strand
TCCCCATGAGTTTCCCCCCAATTCACACCCCTCACCATGAGTTTCCCCAATTCACACCCCTCCCCATGAGTTTCCCCCAAATTCACCCCCCTCCCCATGAGTTTTTTTTCCCCAATTCACACCCCTCCCTATGAGTTTTCCCCAATTCACACACCCCTCCCCATGAGTTTCCCCAATTCACACCCCCCCATGAGTTTTCCCCATGAGTTTTTTTCACCAATTCACACCCCCCTCCCCATGAGTTTTCCCAATTCACGCCCACTCCCCTCCCCATGAGTTTTCCCCCTCCCCACACCCCTCCCACCCCCCATGAGTTTTTCCCAATTCACACCCCTTTTCCCCATGAGTTTTCCCCCATTCACACCCCTCCCCATGAGTTTTTTCCCAATTCACGCCCCTCCCCAGTTCCCCCAATTTTTCCCCATTTCACACCCCTCCCACACCCCTCCCCATGAATTCCCCCAGTTCATACCCCTCCCCATGAGTCCCCCCAATTCACACACCCCTCCCCATGAGTTCCCCCCAATTCACACCCCTCCCCATGAGTTCCCCCAGTTCACACCCCTCCCCATGAGTCCCCCCAATTCACACCCCTCCCCATGAGTTCCCCCCCCAATTCACAACCCCTCCCCATGAATTCCCCCCAGTTCACACCCCTCCCCATGAGTTTTCCCCCCAATTCACACCCCTCCCCATGAGTTTTCCCCAATTCACACCCCTCCCCATGAGTTTTCCCCAATTCACGCCCCTCCCTATGAGTTTTTCCCCAATTCACACCCCTCCCCATGAGTTTTCCCCCCAATTCACACCCCTCCCCATGAGTTTTCCCCCAATTCACACCCCTCCCCATGAGTTTTCCCCCAATTCACACCCCTCCCCATGAGTTTTCCCCAATTCACACCCCTCCCCATGAGTTTTCCCCAATTCACACCCCTCCCCCCCATGAGTTTTTCCCAGTTCACACCCCTCCCCATGAGTTTCCCCCAATTCACACCCCTCCCCATGAGTTCCCCCCAGTTCACACCCCTCCCCATGAGTTCCCCCCAGTTCACACCCCTCCCCATGAGTTTTCCCAGTTCACACCCCTCCCCATGAGTTCCCCCAGTTCACACCCCCTCCCCATGAGTTTTCCCAATTCACACCCCTCCCCATGAGTTTTTCCCCCATTCACACCCCTCCCCATGAGTTCCCCCCAGTTCACACCCCTCCCCATGAGTTTGTCCCAATTCACACCCTTCCCCCATGAGTTTTTTCCCCATTCACACCCCTCCCCCATGAGTTCCCCCCAGTTCACACCCCTCCCCATGAGTTTTTCCCCAATTCACACCCTTCCCCATGAGTTTTTCCCAGTTCACACCCCTCCCCATGAGTTTCCCCCCAGTTCACACCCCTCCCCATGAGTTTTCCCCATTCACACCCCCTCCCCATGAGTTCCCCCCAATTCACACCCCCTCCCCATGAGTTTTCCCAATTCACACCCCTCCCCATGAGTTTTCCAATTCACACCCCCCCCCCCCCCCCCCCATGAGTTTTCCCCAGTTCACACCCCTCCCCATGAGTTTTCCCCAATTCACACCCCTCCCCATGAGTTCCCCCCCAATTCACACCCCTCCCCATGAGTTCCCCCAATTCACACCCCTCCCCATGAGTTTTCCCCAATTCACACCCCTCCCCATGAGTTTTTCCCAATTCACACCCCTCCCCATGAGTTTTCCCCAGTTCACGCCCCTCCCCATGAGTTTTCCCCAATTCACCCCCCTTCACCCATGAGTTTTTCCCCCATTCACGCCCTCCCCATGAGTTTTTCCCAATTCACACCCCTCCCCATGAGAGTTTTCCCAATTCACACCACCCCCTCCCCATGTGAGTTCCCCCAGTTCATGCCCCTCCCCATGAGTTTTCCCCATTCACACCCCTCCCCATGAGTTCCCCCAATTCACACCCCTCCCCATGAGTTTTCCCAGTCACACCCCCCTCCCCATGAGTTTTTCCCCAGTTCACACCCCTCCCATGAGTTCCCCCCAATTCACACCCCCTCCCCATGAGTTCCCCCCAATTCACACCCCCTCCCCATGAGTTTTCCCCCCAGTTCACACCCCCTCCCATGAGTTTTTCCCAGTTCACACCCCTACCCATGAGTTCCCCCCAATTCACACCCCTCCCCCATGAGTTTCCCCCCCAATTCACACCCCTCCCCCATGAGTTCCCCCCAATTCACACCCCTCCCCATGAGTTTTCCCCCATTCACACCCCCCCCCCTGAGTTTTTCCCCCAATTCACACCCCTCCCCATGAGTTTTCCCAGTTCACACCCCTCCCCATGAGTTCCCCCCAATTCACACCCCTCCCCATGAGTTTCCCCCCAGTTCACACCCTCCCCATGAGTTCCCCCCAGTTCACACCCCCCTCCCCATGAGTTTTCCCCAGTTCACACCCCTCCCCATGAGTTCCCCCCAGTTCACACCCCTCCCCATGAGTTTTCCCATTCACACACCTCCCCATGAGTTTTTCCCAATTCACACCCCTCCCCATGAGTTCCCCCCAGTTCACACACCCCTCCCCATGAGTTGTCCCAATTCACACCCTCCCCATGAGTTTTTCCCAATTCACACCCCTCCCCCATGAGTTTTCCCCCCCCAGTTCACACCCCTCCCCATGAGTTTTTCCCAATTCACACACCTCCCCCATGAGTTTTTCCCAGTTTCACACCCCTCCCCATGAGTTCCCCCCCATTCACACCCTCCCCCTCCCCCATGAGTTTTCCCCAATTCACACCCCTCCCCATGAGTTCCCCCAATTCACACCCCTCCCCATGAGTTTTCCCCCAGTTCACACCCCCTCCCCATGAGTCCCCCCAATTCACACCCCTCCCCATGAGTTCCCCCCCAATTCACACCCCTCCCCATGAGTTCCCCCCAATTCACACCCCTCCCCATGAGTTTTCCCCAATTCACACCCCTCCCCATGAGTTTTTCCCAATTCACACCCCTCCCCATGAGTTTTCCCCAGTTCACGCCCCTCCCCATGAGTTTTCCCCAATTCACACCCCTCCCCATGAGTTTTTTCCCAATTCACACACCCCTCCCCATGAGTTTTTCCCAATTCACACCCCTCCCCATGAGTTCCCCCAATTCACACCCCTCCCCATGAGTTCTCCACAATTCACACCCCTCCCCGTGAGTTCCCCCCCCAGTCATGCCCCTCCCCATGAGTTTTCCCCAGTTCACACCCTCCCCATGAGTTCCCCCAATTCACACCCCTCCCCATGAGTTTTCCCCAGTTCACACCCCCTCCCCATGAGTTTTTCCCAGTTCACACCCCTCCCCATGAGTTCCCCCCAATTCACACCCCTCCCCATGAGTTCCCCCAATTCACACCCCTCCCCATGAGTTTTCCCCCAGTTCACACCCCTCCCCATGAGTTTTTCCCAGTTCACACCCCCCCCCATGAGTTTCCCCCCAATTCACACCCCTCCCCATGAGTTTCCCCCCCAATTCACCCCTCCCCCATGAGTTCCCCCCCCAATTCACACCCCCCTCCCCATGAGTTCCCCCCAATTCACACCCCTCCTCCCATGAGTTTTCCCCAATTCACACCCCTCCCCATGAGTTTTCCCCCAATTCACACCCCCCCCCTCCCCATGAGTTTTCCCAGTTCACACCCCCCCCCCATGAGTTCCCCCCAATTCACACCCCTCCCCATGAGTTCCCCCCAGTTCACACCCCTCCCCATGAGTTTTTCCCAGTTCACACCCCTCCCCATGAGTTTTCCCAGTTCACACCCCTCCCCATGAGTTCCCCCAGTTCACACCCCTCCCCATGAGTTTTCCCCCAATTCACACCCCTCCCCATGAGTTTTTCCCCAATTCACCCCCCTCCCCATGAGTTCCCCCCAGTTCACACCCCTCCCCATGAGTTTTCCAAATTCACACCCTTCCCCATGAGTTTTTTCCCCCATTCACACCCCCCTCCCCATGAGTTCCCCCCAGTTCACACCCCCTCCCCATGAGTTTTCCCAATTCACACCCCTCCCCATGAGTTTTTCCCAGTTCACACCCCTCCCCATGAGTTCCCCCCAGTTCACACCCCCTCCCCATGAGTTTTCCCAATTCACCCCCCTCCCCATGAGTTTCCCCCCAATTCACACCCCTCCCCATGAGTTTTCCCCATTCACACCCCTCCCCATGAGTTTTCCCCAATTCACACCCCCTCCCCATGAGTTTTCCCCCAATTCACACCCCTCCCCATGAGTTTTCCCCAGTTCACACCCCTCCCCATGAGTCCCCCCAATTCACACCCCTCCCCATGAGTTCCCCCCCATTCACACCCCTCCCCATGAGTTCCCCCCCCAATTCACACCCCTCCCCATGAGTTTTCCCCAATTCACACCCCTCCCCATGAGTTTTTCCCAATTCACACCCCTCCCCATGAGTTTTCCCCAGTTCACACCCCTCCCCATGAGTTTTCCCCCAGTTCACACCCCTCCCCATGAGTTTTTCCCCAATTCACGCCCCTCCCCATGAGTTTTTTCCCAATTCACACCCCTCCCATGAGTTCCCCCAATTCACACCCCTCCCCATGAGTTCTCCACAATTCACCCCTCCCCGTGAGTTCCCCCCAATTCACGCCCCTCCCCATGAGTTCCCCCCAGTTCACACCCCCTCCCCATGAGTTCCCCCAGTTCATGCCCCTCCCCATGAGTTTTCCCCAGTTCACACCCCCCTCCCCATGAGTTCCCCCAATTCACACCCCTCCCCATGAGTTTTCCCCAGTTCACACCCCTCCCCATGAGTTTTTCCCAGTTCACACCCCTCCCCATGAGTTCCCCCCAATTCACACCCCCTCCCCATGAGTTTCCCCCAATTCACACACACCCCTCCCCATGAGTTTTCCCCCAGTTCACACCCCCCTCCCCATGAGTTTTTCCCCCAGTTCACACCCCTCCCCATGAGTTTCCCCCCAATTCACACCCCTCCCCATGAGTTCCCCCAATTCACACCCCTCCCCATGAGTTTTCCCCAGTTCACACCCCTCCCCATGAGTTCCCCCCAATTCACACCCCTCCCCATGAGTTCCCCCCAGTTCACACCCCTCCCCATGAGTTCCCCCCAATTCACACCCCTCCCCATGAGTTCCCCCAATTCACCACCCCTCCCCATGAGTTCCCCCCCAATCATTCACACCCCTCCCCATGAGTTCCCCCCAGTTCACACCCTCCCCATGAGTTTCCCCCAGTTCACACCCCCCTCCCCATGAGTTTTCCCCAATTCACACCCCTCCCCCCATGAATTCCCCCAGTCACACACCCCTCCCCATGAGTTTTCCCAATTCACACCCCTCCCCATGAATTCCCCCAGTTCACACCCCTCCCATGAGTTCCCCCCAATTCACGCCCCTCCCCATGAGTTTCCCCAATTCACACCCCCTCCCCGTGAATACCCCCCCAGTTCACACCCCTCCCCATGAGTTTTTTCCCCAATTCACACCCCTCCCCATGAATTCCCCCAGTTCACACCCCTCCCCATGAATTCCCCCAGTTCACACCCTCCCCCCCATGAGTTTTCCCCCAATTCACACCCCTCCCCATGAATTCCCCCAGTTCACACACCCCTCCCCATGAGTTTTCCCAATTCACGCCCCCCCCCATGAGTTCCCCCCAAATTCACCCCCTCCCCATGAGTTTTCCCCAATTCACGCCCCTCCCCATGAGTTTCCCCAATTCACACCCCTCCCCATGAGTTCCCCCAGTTCACACCCCTCCCCATGAGTCCCCCCCAATTCACACACCCCTCCCCATGAGTTTCCCCCAATTCACACCCCTCCCCATGAGTTTTTTCCCAATTCACGCCCCTCCCCCATGAGTTCCCCCAGTTCACGCCCCCCCCCCATGAGTTCCCCCCCCATGAGTTTCCCCCCAATTCACACCCCTCCCCATGAGTTCCCCCCAATTCACACCCCTCCCCATGAGTTCCCACCAGTTCACCCCCCCCCATGTTTTCCCCCCAATTCACACCCCTCCCCATGAGTTTTCCCCAGTTCACACCCCTCCCCATGAGTTTCCCCCCAGTTCACACCCCTCCCCCATGAGTTCCCCCAGTTCACACACCCCTCCCCATGAGTTCCCCCCAATTCACACCCCCCTCCCCATGAGTTTTCCCCCAAATTCACACCCCCTCCCCATGAGTCCCCCCCAGTTCACACCCCTCCCCATGAGTCCCCCCCCAATTCACACCCCTCCCCATGAGTTTTCCCAATTCACACCCCTCCCCATGAGTTTTCCCCAATTCACACCCCTCCCCCATGAGTTTTCCCCAATTCACACCCCTCCCCATGAGTTTTCCCCAATTCACACCCCCTCCCCATGAGTTTTCCCCCCAATTCACACCCCTCCCCCATGAGTTTTCCCCATTCACACCCCTCCCCATGAGTTTTCCCAATTCACACCCCTCCCCATGAGTTTTCCCCAATTCACACCCCTCCCCATGAGTTTTCCCCCCAATTCACACCCCTCCCCATGAGTTTTCCCCAATTCACACCCCTCCCCATGAGTTCCCCCCAGTTCACACCCCCCCCCATGAGTTTTCCCCAATTCACGCCCCTCCCCATGAGTTTTCCCTATTCACACCCCCTCCCCATGAGTTTTCCCCAGTTCACACCCCTCCCCATGAGTTTTTCCCAATTCACGCCCCTCCCCATGGGGGGGTTTCCCAAATTCACACCCCTCCCCATGAGTTTTTCCCAATTCACGCCCCTCCCTATGAGTTTTCCCCAATTCACACCCCTCCCCATGAGTTCCCCCCAATTCACACCCCTCCCCATGAGTTTTCCCCCATTCACACCCCTCCCCATGAATTCCCCCCAATTCACACCCCTCCCCATGAGTTTCCCCCAATTCACGCCCCTCCCCATGAGTTTCCCCCAATTCACACCCCTCCCCATGAGTTTTCCCCAGTTCACACTCCTCCCATGAGTTCCCCCCAATTCACACTCCTCCCCATGAGTTCCCCCCAATTCACACCCCTCCCCATGAGTTCCCCAGTTCACACCCCTCCCCATGAATTCCCCCCAATTCACACCCCTCCCTCATGAGTTTTCCCCAATTCACACCCCTCCCCATGAGTTCCCCCCAATTCACGCCCCTCCCCATGAGTTTTCCCCAATTCACACCCCTCCCCCCCCCCATGAGTTCCCCCCAATTCACACCCCTCCCCATGAGTTTTCCCCCAATTCACACCCCTCCCCATGAGTTTCCCCAATTCACACCCCTCCCCATGAGTTTTCCCCAATTCACACCCCTCCCCATGAGTTTTCCCCAATTCACACCCCTCCCCAGAGTTTTCCCCAGTTCACACCCCTCCCCATGAGTTTTCCCCAATTCACACCCCTCCCCATGAGTTTTCCCCAATTCACACCCCTCCCCATGAGTCCCCCCAATTCACACACCCCTCCCCATGAGTTTTCCCCCAATTCACGCCCCTCCCCATGAGTTCCCCCCAATTCACGCCCCTCCCCCATGAGTTCCCCCCAATTCACGCCCCTCCCCATGAGTTTTTCCCAATTCACACCCCTCCCCATGAGTTCCCCCCCCGCCCCATGAGTTCCCCCCAATTCACCCCCTCCCCATGAGTCCCCCCAGTTCACACCCCCTCCCCATGAGTTCCCCCCAATTCACACCCCTCCCCATGAGTTCCCCCCAATTCACACCCCTCCCCATGAGTTCCCCCCAATTCACACCCCTCCCCATGAGTTCCCCCCAATTCACACCCCTCCCATGAGTTTTTCCCCAATTCACACCCCTCCCCATGAGTTTTCCCCAGTTCACACCCCTCCCCATGAGTTTTCCCCAGTTCACACCCCTCCCCATGAGTTTTCCCAATTCACACCCCCTCCCCATGAGTTCCCCCCAATTCATACCCCTCCCCATGAGTTCCCCCCAATTCACACCCATCCCCATGAGTTCCCCCAGTTCACACCCCCCCCCCCCATGAGTTTTCCCAATTCACACCCCCCCTCCCCATGAGTTTTCCCAATTCACACCCCCTCCCTATGAGTTTCCCCAATTCACACCCCCTCCCCATGAGTTTTCCCAATTCACACCCCCCTCCCCCATGAGTTTTCCCAATTCACACCCCTCCCTATGAGTTTCCCCAATTCACACCCCTCCCCATGAGTTTTTCCCAATTCACACCCCTCCCTATGAGTTTTCCCAATTCACACCCCCCTCCCCAGCAGTTTCACACACACACACACCACCTACTATCTTGCCCAATTCAAACTCTCTCCTTATGATTCCCCCGATCCACACGCCTTGCCTTTGATCCTTCTGATCAAGACTTCTTCCTCATAACCCACCCAATCCTAACCTTTCGACTTCTTATTCAGACCTTCCTCCCCCTCCCCACAACCCTTCAAATTCAGACTATCTCCATATGCTCCTTCTAGTTAATGTCCTCAATGTGATCCTCCCCATTCGCACTTCAAAGTCAATCCCCCAGGAACATCTCAATTCAGACTCCCTCCTTCAAAGACTTTTCTCCCTGAAGTATTTTTCTCCTTGTCAATTCAACATTTATCTCCTTCCCCTCCTTCCATCATCAATACACACTCCCTCTCATACAAAGACTCAGTGCTGAAAGATCAAAGGAAGATATTTGATATGTGGCTCTGTGGTGTGGGGATTAACAGGAACATGTATATTAAAAACATTTTGATGATGCTATATGGGAAGCAAAGGATGCTTGTTCAGTCTTTACAGGAAATGTTTCACCTCTGTATAATATAGATAAAGTACAGTGGCTTTTTTTCAGTAATAATTTTGTGAAATCTTTGAGAGTGAGAGACAGAGACAGGGACAGAGAGAGAGAGAGAAACAGACAAAGAAGAAACAGAGAGAGAGAAAAAAAAGAGAGACAGACAGACAGACAGACTTTTTTCAGTAATAATTTTGTGAAATCTTTGAGAGAGAGAGAGAGAGAGAGAGAGAGAGAGAGAGGAGAGAGAGAGAGAGAGAGAGAGAGAGAGAGAGAGAGAAGAGAGAGAAGAGCACAGACAGACAGACAGACAGACAGACAGACAGAGAGGTAGAAGTCTAGTACAGATAAAGAATAAAATGTTAAAATGTCTTCAAAGGGAGAAAGTTTGTCTCAGGAGAATCTTTATGAGAAAGTGTCATTGTATCTCTCGTTGTCAATACAAAAACATCACAACTCATTCATGGCAGGATTCTCTATATAAAAACAACCTCTCTGATTACCACAGCATGAATAAAGAATATACGGGGATGCGTGGTGACAAGTCTGCCATACATCAAAATAGGAACCACCTTGATGCATATAATACACACTGCCAAACATTGAAATATTAATTACCTGAATGCATATAATACACACTGCCATACATTAAAATAGGAATTTCCTGAACGCATATAATGCACAACCTCTGATTATCACACTGACCAAAGTAATCCGCACTGACATACACAGTGGCTGACTTACCACAGAAGTTCAAAACTGTTAGCTCCAAAACACCAGCACACCAAACAATGTACAGAAAGTTAAAACATGTTCCAATGAGTCCCACTCCCTACACAGAAATGGCTGTTGCAATTAAGAGAAAACCCTCTCAAAACATGTAGACACACACGCACAGGCACACAGTGCAATTAACTCTTTCATTCCTACTTTTCTATGAACCATTACTTCCTCTTGTTCCTAGATTCTTACAATATGAGTATTCCCTTCATTCCTGGATTTAGAGGGAAAAAAAAAGTGTAAAGTGAGAAATGCCATGTATGCAGTAGCAAACCAGCCTGAAAAGAGTGGCGACCACTTTCCCTCTCTGTAGGGGCCATCTGGCATCCATTCCATTCATAAACACTGCCACGCGAGCAACCTGGTCATGACATATACTGATGATGCGACTCACGCGAAGTTCAAAGCGCTTACCACGAGAACTGATTTTCCGGGCTGCATGAAGGAAACGAGGGATTTTGTGCTGCCTGGTTTTCCCGGCTGCAGGAAGGAAGGGTTGGATTTCTGCAAATCGGACAACCGGGTTGTAGGAATGAAAGAGTTAAGAGAAAAACCCTCTCAAAACATGTAGGCACACACACAAAGGCACACAGACTGGCCTCAGCAGGAACATAACTTGAATTTGCAGTTTCTGAGCTTGAACTTCCCCCATGGGGATACCGGGGGGCCTTTTGTACAAATAGTTCCCCCTCCTTCTGGACATTCTGTGCTGTAACGTCCCCTTTTCCTTTTGCTCTCAGTAACTCTGTCTCCTCCTTTGCTGTACTGTCATCTACCGTCCTTTCTGTCTACCATGTCTTTTATCTATCTTTTTCCACAACCTCTTCCCACAAATTTCTGCACTCAACGAAGTTGGAGTGAACTGACTATACTCTCGAGTATAGTGTGAGTATCCCAACAGGGTAAAATGAGTTCACATACTACCAGATACTGGAATGCTGAAGAAGAAGAATGAGCTGAACGGACCTTGAAAGGACCAAAACAACAGGAAGCCTAACATAAAGGAGCAGAGTTTGGTCCCTTTAAGGGAAGAGTACGTGTGTGTGAGAGTTTTTTTTCCTTTTTTTTTTTCTTTTAACATGATTTAGTTTTCTACTGTAGTGGCAGACATATGTCTCAAGGCTTTGGGACTTGTATATGTCATAGATCATTGATAATTTGGTAACCGTTGAAACTTTGTTATCTGTGTGGTTAGGAACTAGTGCTTGTGAGATCCTCTTTTGAGAACTCTTCTTTCTCAAACTGGCTCCGGCATATCAACCAGTGTGCAAATCAGTTTGAGAAAGAAGAATTCTTGAAAAGGGATCTCACCAATGCAACACCAGTTCCTCACAGCCACAAATAACAAATTTAGAACAGTTATCAAATATCAATGTTCTGACACAGGCCAGTTTCAGAGCCTTGAGACAAGCGTCTGCAAAAACTGAAAGTCAGAAAAAAAAAAGCAAATCAAAACACACAAAACTTTAGTATTTCACACAACAATCATACATTGATAAGTTTGTTAATCTCCCAGCTCAACAAGTTTTGTTTCAGGTAGTAGTAGAGATTCAGTGAAACCACCCTCATATCCCACCTTGGCTTTAGGCTGTGTCACACCAACTGACATAGGCTAGAACACCAAGGCTACAATCAAAATGTTGTTTTGCTCTGCATAGTTATGCAGGGATTGTCTTCAGTTGTGACAAGCTCCTAGCATAACCTTATCAATTTCAAAAATCCCCCAAAGTCAGAGTGTGGCTGCCCATGTGGTGGGGTAATCAAAAACGGTCACACAAATAATGTTCTCATCCCCAGCTGATGCATTTCAACCCATAGTGTTCAAGTACTTCGGCTGTTTGGATGATCCCTGGAGTCTTTTAGCCTGGGTACAACAACAACACAACAAACCCTTATATCTCTGCACATCAGACCCACTCCAAAAAGGACAGGCTACACAGGCCATAAACTAGAAATGGTTACAAGTTAAAATTTTCACAGCACCCAACTGAACGCAAATGAAATGACGTGGCAGCAGTGCAGTGTCTTCCCTGGCAAGTTGCCTCACGATGATTTGACACGGACTGCTCCCTGTGGAGTGCTGGTGCTGAGCCTATGCTGGGATGGACCAGGCTGCTGTGTTTGTGGACCATAGGTCTGAGTGATGGACCAGGCTGTGCTTGTGGACCATAGGTTGGAATAATGGACCAGGCTGTGTTTGTGGACCATAGATTGGATTGATGGACCATTCTTTGTTTGTGAACCGTAGGTTGGAATGATGGACCAGGCTGTGTTTGTGGACCATAGGCCTGAATGATGGACCAGGCTGTGTTTGTGGACCATAGGCCTGAATGACGGACCAGGCTGTGTTTGTGGACCATAGGCCTGAATGAAAGACCAGGCTGTGTTTGTGGGCCATATGTCTGAATGATAGACCAGGCAGTGTTTGTGGGCCATAGGTCTGAATGATGGACCAGGCTGTTTGTGGACCATAGGCCTGAATGATAGACCAGGCAGTGTTTGTGGGCCATATGTCTGAATGATAGACCAGGCAGTGTTTGTGGGCCATAGGTCTGAATGATAGACCAGGCTGTGTTTGTGGACCATAGGTCGGAATGATAGATCAGGCTGTGTTTGTGGACCATAGGTCTGAATGATAGACCAGGCAGTGTTTGTGGACCATAGGTTGGAATGATGGACCAGGCTGTGTTTGTGGACCGTAGGTCGGAGTGATGGACCAGGCTGTGTTTGTGGACCATAGGTCGGAATGATGGACCAGGCTGTGTTTGTGGACCGTAGGTCGGAGTGATGGACCAGGCTGTGTTTGTGGACCATAGGTCTCAATGATAGACCAGGCTGTGTTTGTGGACCATAGGTTGGAATGATGCCACTAACGTGGCAGAGAAGATGGTGCAGAGGAAAAAACAACCGACCAACCAGACATCCAGCCAGCCAAGCAATCAAACAGACATCAACCAAGCAACCAAACAGACAACCAAACAAACCAAACAGACAACAAAGCAGCCAAACAAGCAGCCCCCCCCCCCCCCCCCCCCCCCAAAAAAAAACAACCAAAAAACCAAAAAACAAAAAAAAAAAACCAGCATACCAGCTGCAACAGGCATGTTCATGCCACCCACAGTTAAGGCATCGATTGGTCAGATAAGTACAAGACAGGCACCCTCTGGCAGACCAGTAACCTAATGCCAGGGCTCACATTCACACAATGGGCAATTTGATCATCCGTATGTTCCTTTTGCAGCAACAAAGCTATCACCTGTAACATCACTCGGAACAGTTTTACACATGAATTAGGTCAGCTGAGCAGGTGTGCAGAAAACTGTGAGGGCAACACCCTGTTCTGAGATCCATGATTACAGCAGATCCCTCCACTTCAGGTATAATATCTTCAATGTCGCGTCAGCAAGAACATGTTCTGAACTTGAGATAAGCTTGGGCAATAAGGTACAGTGAATCTCTTGATAATGCTCACATTCACAGCATTATGCATTTACACTGCACTGATTTGTAGAAAAAATCACTGCCCAGACTGAAATGCCCTTGATAAAAGACAAAGTAAAAGAAAACTGTCTTTCCAAAATGCATGATTTTCAATAAGATCTTGTTATAACCACTGCAGGATCAGACAAAACTAAAAAACAAAAAAAAAAATCATATGCATCTCATGCCACTATGCACCCAAACATCCAAAATACCAACAAAAGCACAATAAACTTGTGTTTGTTGCATTTGTGTGAATATTTCACCTATCACTCTGATCTCCCCTCCTCTCTCCTGCTGATGGGGAGCAGAGTTCTGTGCATTTTGATGTCCGATATTTGTGTTGCGTGAAGAAGACATATTTGTGGAAAAATTCCTTAGCCTCCTTGGCATTGTGAATTGATTTAGCATTACCCTGCATCTGATTTGGTGCTTTGCTTAGTAGTATTTCAGTTGTATGTTAGACTGTCTTCATTCCCTAGAGCTGCAGCCTTTTTTGATCTCCTTTTCAACAGAAGAAGACAACATGCTTATAGCAAGCTCATGTCAGTCTTCTGAGTTGGTAAAACCATTTGAATTCTCATTGGAGGGTGAGTGGGGCAGGGGGTGGGTGGGGAGGAGAATGATGAAGGTCTCCTCTGGAAGTCGGCATGTAGAAAAAGCGCAAGACACCAAAGAAACAATACAAGATACAAAACAAGCTTTTAACAGGTGGAAAGAATTGTTCGCCACCCGCCATCCCTCTATGGAGATTACTGCATGGAAAGCGACACTCATTCAGTTAGCTCCCTTGAATGAACAATGACAAAATCAGCCAGAAGATGCTTGTGGGGGGGGGGAGGGGGCTTGGGGGGGGGGGGGGGGAGAGGGGGGGGCAATCCTGGGGGGTTGGGACCAGGCACCAGTTGGCAATCCTGTCTAGGTTGGATAAGACCCAGGCACCACTGAATATCTCCGTGTAATTATTCAGGACCACCCAGAATGTTGGATAAGACCAGACACCACTGAATGTCTCTGTAATCATTCAGGACCATCCAGAATGTTGGATAAGACCAGACACCACTGAATGTCTCCGTAATCATTCAGGACCATCCAGAATGTTGGATAAGACCAGACACCACTGAATGTCCCCGTAATCGTTTGGGACCATCTAGAATGTTGGATAAGACCAGACACCACTGAATGTCCCATCATCATTCAGGACCATCTAGAATGTTGGATAAGACCAGACACCACTGAATGTCCCCGTGATCGTTCAGGACCATCTAGAATGTCCCCGTGGTTCAGGACCATCTAAAAACCAGGCACCACTGAACTCCCCCATAACGATTCAGGACCACGCAGAACTTAAGACTGTTGGCATGTCTGCACCGTTAGTGCAAAATGTGTTGGGAACAATGCATGGTAGTTTGGTTGCACCCATCAGGTTCACATGCATCAGCCAAAGTCACTATCATCACATAATACAGTCCAAAGAACAGCTCCAAGATCGGAAACCTTTCATTGCCTACTCTGATTGGCTCTTATGAATTGTAACAGCCAATCAGCATTGAGTTTACTCATAAAAACATGGTGTCACAAATGCTGAACATGGTATAAGCCGAACCAGGCCCACCATTTTCAGACCTGACCCCTCGTTTTTGCAAACATGGAGTCTTTTGACCTCTGATGCCTCAACACCATTGGAAGCCAATCATTCAACACTGAAATTTCCCTCCACACAGCTGGTGTTGGCACTGTGACAAAACAGTTCTGGATGTGGGTATGCATGGCACAGTCAAAATACACTGTGCGAGAGTAATTCCATGAAAATGGAAATGTCTTTGACTTACAATCTCAGTAGTAGAAGACAAGGAAAGCCATGAAGACAGGGCGATAGCATTGGATCTGTCAGAGTGCTGACAAACTGAGGAAACTCAACCATACATTTTCTGTTTAAGTAAAACCCAGCCTGCACTCTTCTCTTCTGTTCTAAAATGCTTTTTTTTTTTTTTCTGTAGTAAGAGGGTACATCTTTTCATCTTCGAGATAGTAACTGGATAAATGCAATCACAATACATTGATCAAAAGTGCAATCGAAAAAAGATCAATATTTGTTGGAGATGTGATCTGACTAGCACTGAAGCCATTTCCAGTCAGACATTGTCAAATTCCTAGATCCTTCTTCCAGCAGTTCTGCTAAGCCGATTCCTGTCCCAGCTTGTAGTTGTGAAGGCTTCCTCGCTCTATGAAAGACTGGACTGTGGTCGTGGATTTCCTCTTGATTCCCCGCTGGGCAGTGCCGTTGGGTGCCTCATCTTCTGCCCTGTCCAAAGCCACCTCCCCCTGGGGTCTCCAGTCGGAAAATGTCCTGAAAAAAAAAAAACCTAAACATGTATGTGGAAAAGGCCACATAAGCATCATTTGTCAGTAAGGTTGCATGCAGTCAGTGAATCTTTTCGCTATGACCCATTCATCTGGCTACTTCTGCCTGGGATGTTACCTTTTCACCTGTATCTGTTGGTTGCTTTGTCTGTCTGTCTGCAGGAAGGTTATGCAAAAACTGCTACAGTGATACTAATGAAACTCGATGACACTGTGGACTGTGGACTGAGGATGAAGTCCTAAAGTTTTGGTGCAGATCTAAATCATAGGGCAGTCCTTAATGCCTTTCTTTTTGTCTTTGTTGTCGTCATAGGGCTGTCCTATATGCCTTTCTTGTTTGTCTTTGTTGTCATCACAGGGCTGTCCTATATGCCTTTCTTTTTGTCTTTGTTGTCATCATAGGGCTGTCCTATGCCTTTCTTGTTTGTCTTTGTTGTCATCATAGGGCTGTCCTATATGCCTTTCTTGTTTGTCTTTGTTGTCATCATAGGGCTGTCCTATATGCCTTTCTTGTTTGTCTTCGTTGTCATCATGGGCAGTCCTATATGCCTTTCTTGTTTGTCTTCGTTGTCATCATGGGGCAGTCCTATATGCCTTTCTTGTTTGTCTTTGTTGTCATCATGGGGCAGTCCTCAACGCCTTTCTTGTTTGTCTTTGTTGTCATCATGGGGCAGTCCTATATGCCTTTCTTGTTTGTCTTTGTTGTCATCATGGGGCAGTCCTATATGCCTTTCTTGTTTGTCTTTGTTGTCATCATAGGGCAGTCCTCAATGCCTTTCTTGTTTGTCTTTGTTGTCATCATGGGGCAGTCCTCAACGCCTTTCTTGTTTGTCTTTGTTGTCATCATAGGGCAGTCCTCAACGCCTTTCTTGTTTGTGGTCATCATAGGGCAGTCCTCAACGCCTTTCTTGCTGTTTTTTGTCGATATTTTAACTCTCCAAAGGGAGTTATACTGCTTTTTTTTTTTGATGGCTCATCTTTTGTGCCACTTCAGTGGCATTATGCCCTCATCACCAATTCCAGCACTGCGTCCACAGCCACACCCCGGCTTATCCCCCGCCGCAAACTGGATACTGGCAATCCACAGGAGGCCTTCAATATCAAGTCACCATGAGGCAACCTACCAGAGACACTGCGCTGCTACCGATCCTTCGTTGTGGTGCTCAATGGTGCCTGCTGTGACACAACACATGCCACCCAATACACCCCCTCCATTGTCAACAACCACTGCCGAGTTGCCCAGCCCATGTGGGTGATCATCCCCCTCCAGAGGGCGCCATTATATACTGATGCTAACAATCTTAAACGTGAGGTCATCATGCACATGGACCCAGTGAGGAAATCAAAAACTGAGGTCAGCTTGAGTGCTGGGGGCATGAAGGGCCAAGAATTTGAGACTTCTTTTTCATACTCATTGACGAGGATCGAGGTTGATGAAAAGGATGTTACAGATTTCCATTCTGGTCTGAGACTGCACAACAGGGCTGTACTCTACCCTTATTTTCATAATATATCCTGGTATTAACCAGGCCCACGAGACACAGAGACCTGCAGTATTAGTCAAACTATGACCTCCCAGCTGGGAATCCACAATGCCAACCACTGTGCCGTGGTGGCTGGTAAAAAGGGTTATGGTTCACCGTCATGTTTTATCTGCATCTGCTCATTGGTCTGTTTGGCACTATGTTATCATCAAATCATTTCTGCAAAAGCTACTGACCTGATTTTGACGAATGAGGCCCAAGAACAAACCACTGAAAATTTGCTGCTGATCTGGGTCAAAGGTCAAAGTTCCAGGATCTGTTTGACCCTTGGCAAAGGTCTGCATTCTCTTGAGAGCCCTGGTTTTTGTTTTGTTTTGTTTTTTTTAGTTATCTGATTACATTGTTAACCAGTAGCCAATCTGAGACCTGAAAGACATATCAAATTAACCAAGGGAATTCAATATCCCACTTTTAATCACACTGACCTCCCTCATATGAGGTAGTTGCTCCCTGGGTGTCGTGAGCTTAGATTTGGAAAGCATCAAGCATGGAGGAAGAAGGGGATCAATGTGGTATGATACAGAGTTTTTTGAACACATATTACTGGGGGAAAGGACATAAGTTTGATATTTCTTTAAAAAGTTTTAGTTGCTGTTCTGCCCAATACCACCTTTCCCTTTAACCAAGTTACAACTGTTCTAACAGACCATAGAGGGAAATCCTCTATTTTGTTCCTATGTCATAAGTGATGTTGTCCTGAACATTAAAACACACAGTTTGAGGATAACAGTTGTTGCAGAAGTGGCTGCTGTTTGCACAAGGTTTCAGTTCTACTTTGAAAATGTACTCATCATTATTTTTTTTGAACTTATGTCGAGTGTGACTATGAATGACAGCAACAAGATGACGGTCCATTGAACATCCTCCATTGTGGACATTTCAGCATCCCAGGCAACAGTGAATTGATAATGATACTTCAGGTTTGTAATATGGAGTTGAGAGGTCAGAGTCAAGTCAAAGAAGAAAGAGGAGCAACAGACTAGAAAAAGTTGGGGGTGGGGGAGGGGGGGAGACAGAAAGCATGCCAGGCAAACCTTAAAGTCCCTGAATGCTGAGGACTTTGGGAATGTTCAGAAAGAAGGTGCTAGTGATGCCTACATGCTCTGGGGATCCTAAAGGTGTTCTGGACCTTTGAAACACCCAAATCACATAGCTGAAAAGCTGCAACAGGACTGGTGGCTGCAGTCACCCAAAGTCTCTGCTAAAGGAATACGTATAACCACACATACCTGTCTGTCATGTCAGCTGGTCCAATCAAAGTAAATATGTAGGTTTTCTGCGTAAAAATCATTTCATCTTTTTTCTTTCCTTCTTTCCTCTCTGGCATTCTGTGCAGTTAATAATCTGCACAATGGCTACCTGCTTGTTCCCTTTCTTTCATTCTGTCTTTAAAAGTTATGCTAAGGTTTCTCTTCCTACCTTGGTTCCTTCAAAGCTTATATCAGTCTGCACCTTCATCCTGTTCTGTTTACAGCAAAACAAAATCACAGGGGCACACAGAACCTTTCACACTTCAAGCCTGGGGGAGCTCCATAGTAAGGCCAAGCTGATCTGAGAGATGGGACTATGAGTGCGACAGTGAACACACACACACACACACACACACACACACACACACACACACACACACACACACACACACACAACACACACACACACACACATGTGCGTGTGTACACACACACACACACACACACACACATAGACACACATGTGCATGCATGCACGCATGCACACACACACACACACACACACACACACATACATGCACACACACACATGCACACACACACACATATGCAAAAATGCACACACACACACACACACACACACACACACACACACACAACACACACACACACACAAACACACAAACACACACACACACACACACACACACACACACACACACACACACACACACACATACACACATTGATGCACACACAGTGAACTGAACTGAAGCCATTGCTTGTCAGATTAACCACAGGTTGTACTGACATTTTAAACAAAACAAATAACACAAATTCAGAAAAGTGACTTGAAAATAAATAAGTAAAACAAATATATATATGACACACTGTCAACTGATTTTTTCAGAGATGAGAAAACTGTAAAGAAATGATTTATGATACTTTACTACAATTGAAAGGCGACCAAAGTCCAATGGACATACGAATATCACTCTCTTCCTCTCTCTCATACTCCTACTTACCCCCCCCCATCCCGAGAACCCTTTTTACACCTTTTTATATCCATAATAGAATAATATGGAATTATCATACACACACACACACACACACACACACACACACACACACACACACACACACACACACACACACACACACACACAAAGAGAGAGAATTCTTACCCCTGCATCCACATTGATGGAGGTTTTGGCTCCAAGGCTGATGACCCTTCCGTCCTTGTAGATGATGAGGTTCCGTCCCTTCCGCCCGTCTTCACCCCCTGGTTTGTTGTTCAAGTGCAGATTGATTAACAGTCTCTGGATTTATTCTTATAATTATTTTTACTAGTACTATAATTATCATTATTATTATTACTGTTATTATCATTATTCAGGGTACTTAAACAACATCCATTTTCTGTTAGAGACCAAGCTCTCAGTGCTTTACAACCCATGCTTTTGTTTACATTTTTACAGTGATTGATTCATCTGTTCATTTTGTAGTTTGACCTTGACTGTTTTTTTTTTTTTTTTTTTTAAGCACATGTGTGTGTGTGTGTGTGTGTGTGTGTGTGTGTGTGTGACTCATTCATCATTCACATTGCTTACAGTCTGCAAACTGCAAAGGGCCACATCAGCGTTGTCACCCCACTAGAATCAACTCTCAAAATAATTTGAAAAAAAAAAAAAAAAAAAAAAAAAAGAACACACACACAGCTCATTTAAACAGATTTTTCTAGAAACAGTGCCAGAATTTTGTTAAAATCTTTCTCACATAAAATCTTACATCAGATGAAGAGTGTTGGTCTCTTTTCAGAAACTCAAAAATCATGACTTTAGAGGCAATGAACCTCCACTTCTCTGACCCACTTCCACATTTGCCTCTGTTCTGGTCTTTCCATCATCTTTCAACTCACATCGTCTCTTCTGGGTCTCAGGCAGGATTCTGGCATTAGTCCCATCAAGTAATATGAGAACATCAGAACTGAAGCTGATCCACTAAAACCTAAACATGTACAGCCTAGACGACCACAGTATACACCGATAACCCCCCTCTCCCCCTCAGTCTTATAAAAAAAAAACTGAGTAAAATAGATGTCACTGGTATGTTGACTGAACAATACTGCTTCCTGCTTATGTGCCAGAAAAAAAAAAAAGTTATAGAAAAACAGGCGAAAGAAAAAGCAACTGTCATACTACTTCCACAACTTGTTATGACTTTTTCAGTCAGGAATTCATCAAATGGGTACTGAAAGCTGTTCACCTGTGTAAATAAATGCCAACGCCATAGTCTTCCCATCAAGTATAAGTAAATAGACTTCTATGATGTTTGTCAATAGGTGTATTCCTTCAGAAAACAAGCAAACAAACAAGTCATATGATTCACATGATGCTTATGAAGTTTGAAATGAAAGATGAAAGTAAGGCAACCTACCAAAGTCTACCGTGAAAGAACAACATGTCCCTAAGAGCTTTCGCTATCAGGATGTAAAACTCAACCATTAGCAAGGCAATGTTAACTCTTTCATTCCTACTTTTCTATGAACCATTACGTCATCTTGTTCCTAGATTCTTATAACACGAGTATTCCCTTCATTCCTGGATTTAAACAAAAAAGAAAAAAGTGTAAAGTGAGAACTGCCACATACGCAATAGCAAACCAGCCAGAATAGAGCGGCGACCACTTTCCCACGCTGTAGGGGCCATCTAGCATCCATTCCCTTCGTAAACACTGCCCTGCAAGTGACCGTCATGACGTGTACCGATGAAGCGACTCGCGGGAAGTTCAAAGTGCTTACCGTGAGAACCGATTTTCTGGGCTGCAGGAAGGAAAGGTATGATTTCTGCAAACGGGAAAACCGGGTTGTAGGGATGAAAGAGTTAATAAGTTGTTCTAAACTCTCTAGCAAAAGCTGATTTTGATAGTGGAAGGACCTCCTTGCTGAAGGTCACACACAAACCAAGAAACCGACCTTTCAAGCCATAGGGAGCAAACACCCTCCGCTCCGTGAGAACAGACAGAGTCAGAGGTTTACGGAACAGGAATTCACGGATGACGCCATCCCCACCGCTGAAGGCACCGCAGCCCCCGGTGCCTGGATTCAGGTGAAAGCACTTGAGCACCACTGGGTATCTGTCAACAACAGACAATGCCTGCCATCAATTAAGGTGAAAGCACTTGAGCACCACTGGGTATCTGTCAACAACAGACAATGCCTGCCATCAATTAAGGTGAAAGCACTTCAGCACCACTGGGTATCTGTCAACAACAGACAATGCCTGCCATCAATTAAGGTGAAAGCGCTTCAGCACCACTGGGTATCTGTCAACAACAGACAGTGCCTGCCATCAATTAAGGTGAAAGCACTTCAGCACCACTGGGTATCTGTCAACAACAGACTATGCCTGCCATCAATTAGCAGCCTCAGTTTTTAGTCACCTTCACAGAAGGACCTCTGTGAAAGAAACCCTCTGAACAGCTAACTTCACGTTGACCAAAGCGAGGACATTGGGATAACAATGAACGTCTTTGTTATGGGCAACAGAACACCAAAGAGTGAAAGATGAAGAGTTGTCCTCTCCCCTCTAGGTCTGTAATGATGGCTAGGAACCGTAACTCTTATTTTCTCTTAGCTGTAGAAGTGCTGAGTGACTCTACAGTGGTGTCCCCAGCTGCTGGATGTGTGAACTTCAGAGTGTCTGCAGTGACAATGGATCAGGCTCAATGAGGCTCAGTAGATGGTATTCTACGTATGTAGGATCAGAACAGACACTCTGCCCTTTTCTTGTTTCTTTCTTCTTTTTTTTTTAGTGTGAAGGACTGAATGGGGTGTGATCACAAATGGACTGTGCACACTTATCCACTGAAAAGGCACAGCGTTCACTTCATCACCCTTGTCTGATGTAATCCTATTGATACCAAACCACTCCTTGCTTCTGCAGTAACTCAACAATTTCAGTGAATGCATCTTCAAACTTGGGTAAAACCTTGGTTGCCGTTACGGATGACAAGTATGGCTGACCAATGCAACTGGTCTCAAAATAAAGCATTTTACCCCCTTTACGAATCAAACTATGTGTTTCCTCTCTCATTGGAGTAATGCAAGCCCTTTCTTGTGTGACATGGCATGATGGGTGAATCAAGTACTCTCCAGCTGTAAGTTAAAATTTGTACTTGATATCATGTAATCAATATTGATGATGATGATAATGAATAATGATAATGAATACTTATATAGCGCCTATTCTCGGCTAGACGCCAAGCAATAAGCGCTTTACAATCAACACTCGTTTACACAACGGGCTGCCTACCTGGGTAGTGCCGACTGAAGAGCTGCCAGCTGGCGCTTCATTCAGTCGTTTCCATCATCCAGTCAGTATCGTTCAATATCGATCACTCATTTTCCTTACTTCCTTCATTCTTTCCATTTCTCACTCAGGTGCATGCTATGTGTACGTGTCATCCATACCAACGGCCAAACTGGCCTACTCTTCCGAATGTTGGTGATGGGATTTTTACGTGTGTGCAAGATGTTATGCGTGCGTTCACACACGGAACCTCGGTTTATAGTCTCATTCGAAGGACTGTATAGGAAATGGAGTCAGAACCAATGTTAACTCCGAGGGAAAAATCCCCCTGTGCCGAAACGCTCCGGCGGAGGTTCGAACCCACAACCCCAGGATCACCAAGATTGCGAGTCAGGCGCTCTACCAACTCAGCTATTCCGGCTCCCAAAATACCAAAATATTGATGGGGCACAGGCTTTGTCACTCTGACTAGAAGCAATCCTGAGTATCTTTAGGAATAGCACTTTACAGTTAACGATATTACGAGGAAGAATTCCTGAAACATGTCACCCTTAAACTGTAACAGAATGTCTACAAAATCTTCATGAAAATCATAAACCAACCAACAACAAAATGAACATTAAAAAAACAACCAAACAAAAAGAAATGCCCAGAGACTGACCGTCGCTCCAAAATCTCGGGATCCGTGATGCGGGTGTTCGTCATGTGAGAATGAACGCCACTGCGACCATGCCAAGAAGGGCCCTACAATAACCAGACAAAGTAAAAACAAATATACACAAATAAATGTACATATACAAACAAGTTGGCAAAGGGGGTCGACAAGTGCAATTCCTTCAAGTTCAACAGTATGAATGTATTCAGCCTGGTCACGTCTAGGCCTGAAGCTTATTGTGTTTCACATTAGCTTAACAACTGCACATCTATTTTGTTTGTTTTTACACAGCTACAAATTCTTTTTTCGTTTTTGTCTTCTTTCCTTCCCCTTCTTTCTTCCTTCCTTTCTTTCTTTCCTTCTTTTTCTCTGTCTGTCTGTTGTTTTCTTAGAATAAGCAGCACATTATCAGAGTGAGTGTGCCAGTACACCACACATTGGAACATTAACAAACCCTGACACATTGTATCAAACGCCAAAACACTAAAATCAGCAAGAATATGTCCATTTGTAAGAGAACATACAGACTATGCATGTTCTCTTAAAAGTAACAGAAGAGCCAGTCAAGAGCCTTGGAAGATGGTATGATGATACACTGAAAGACACGTGAAGAGCAAAAGAAACCAAACAGATGTCGGAAGAAGGCTTGGAGACCATTGACCAGTGTGGGCTCCCTGGCAAATACAAGGTCTGGTGTCTGCAGTTCATGCTGATACCAAAGCTCCTATGGCCTCTGATGATATACGACATCTGCACCAGCATAGTGGAGGCAATGGAATCCAAAATCAACAAGTTCACAAGGAAATAGCTTGGTGTCCCACCCTGTCTGACTGACATAGTGCTGTACTGTCGCCAAGCAAAGCTGAAACTACACTGAAACCCATCCTGGAGGAATACAAAGCAGGGAAGATCAGACTTCAAAGCATGCTGGAGGACCAGGAGACAAAGTGGTAGAAACAATCAAGACCCAGCGGCAGAAAAAAATGGAAAGTTCAAGAGGCGATGGATTCTGCAAAAGAAAGTCTCAAGATCAGAGAAATAACAGGACACACACAGACCAACAGACAAGGACTGGGGGTGACCAAAACTGAATGTGGGTCAAAGGCCAAAGGAAAAGCCAAAAGAGACATGATGATTCAGGAGATGAGAAAAGAAGAAGACCAACAAAGACTCCAAAAAGCAGTCCAGCAGAGCCAGCAAGGGCAATGGACAACGTGGGAGAATGCACTCCAAAGAAGTCTCACTTGGAATGACATTTGGCACATGCCCCTCTCAGGATCAGCTTCATTCTCAGATCTGCATATGACCTTCTGCCCTCAAATGCAAACCTGGTGAAGTGGGGAAAAACAGATGATCCTTCATGCCCCCTTTGCCATGAAAAACAAACAGTGGAGCATGTCCTAAGCTCATGTAAAGTAGCCCTGCTCAAGGAAGGTACACATGGAGGCACAACCAAGTGCTCAAAGAGATTGTACAAGAGTCTGGGCTAGTACCAACACCACAAAAGGGAAAATCAGGACTCCAAAAGCACCCGCAACATTCTTCACGGCAGGAGGCAGCGAATCATGGCCAAGAACAACAGTGCCACTCGGAACATGCAGGCAGAGTCTGCTGGACGGGGCAGATGACTGGGAGTGCACAGCAGACCTCCCAGAATGGAATAGTCACCCAGAGATTATCAGCAAGAGTGGCATGAGACCAGACATAGTAGTACACTCTCAGTCAACCAAGCAGCTGATCATGATCGAGCTCACGGTGCCATATGAGAACAGAATGGAGGCAGCTCAGATCTACAAGACTGAAAAGTATGCTGATCTGGCAGAGGTGTTCAAGTTGGATCTGGTCAAGGAGGAACAAAAGTGAATTTCATAAGGAAATCGGAAATGAAATGAGGCAGGGAACAGCAAACAATAAACAGAAAATAAGTGGGGTAGTCTTTGCTCCCATAAGGAAACCTAACACAGAGTAACTTTTATTCAAGACTGGCACAGCCTTTTAAACTTGAATAAAGTCAGACAAATACAAAGACGAACAATCTAATAGTGGGGGGAAAAAAAACAAGCGCAGACCAACAGCTAAATTGTCTTCATAGTAATGACTTGGCAAAACTTTGAACTTATGGGTGGGGGGGGGGGGGGGGGGGGGGGGGGGGGGGGGGGGGGGGGCAGGAGGTTGAAGATGTAAAAACTGGGAAAAAAACTGAAATGAAATTAAGAAAATATGAAAACTCTTCACTGGCTGCATAAGGGAACCACCGCAATCCCTTTTAAAGGCAGATATATTTGTGTTGCCTGCTCCGAGGCCTTTCGTCCGCTGGGTCGGAAACTCATCAGGGAGACACGGCTGGCTGTATCTGCGCTCCTGGCGTCAAATAGAGACACACCACAGTCCACAATACCGTGGTGTTCTCACCACCAAGGGTGCAAAAAGAATCCAATAGCACCCCCAAAGCAGCCAGCGAAGAGTAGTAAGGAAACCAAATAAAAGGGTGGGGAGAAAAAAGTTGCTGAAAAACTACAGATATTATGCAGATAGTATAAAATGTAGGGGGCAATCTTTGAGCCTACGCTTGAGGATCCACCCAAGGATGCAAGGGAGATCAGAAGACAAACACAAAGACAGACAGAAACAAACAAATACAAGTAACCTCGATTTAATCAAAACGAAATCGGAAATGAAATGAGGCAGGGAACAGCAAACAATAAACAGAAAATAAGTGGGGTAGTCTTTGCTCCCATAAGGAAACCTAACACAGAGTAACTTTTATTCAAGACTGGCACAGCCTTTTAAACTTGAATAAAGTCAGACAAATACAAAGACGAACAATCTAATAGTGGGGGAACAAGCGCAGACCAACAGCTAAATTGTCTTCATAGTAATGACTTGGCAAAACTTTGAACTTATGGGGGGGGGGGGGGGGGGGGGGGGGGGGGGGGGGTTGGGGGGAGGAGCAGGCAGGTTGAAGATGTAAAAACTGGGAAAATGAAATTAAGAAAATATGAAAACTCTTCACTGGCTGCATAAGGGAACCACCGCAATCCCTTTTAAAGGCAGATATATTTGTGTTGCCTGCTCCGAGGCCTTTCGTCCGCTGGGTCGGAAAACTCATCAGGGAGACACGGCTGGCTGTATCTGCGCTCCTGGCGTCAAATAGAGACACACCACAGTCCACAATACCTGAATATTCTGAATTTCATAAGGCTTAAATTTCCTACAAATATCAGGTGTCCCTGTGGCTCAGTGGTTAGTGCGCGAGTCATTAAGTGGAAATGAGCATGTCCAGAGGTGCATGGGTTTGAATCCCAGTCATGGCTCATCCCAAGATGGGAAGGGGGCAGCAGAGGGACATCCGGAGTCATGAACCGGGTGTGGCCCAACTCCCCTAGAGTGTCAGGAGATAAGGGCCGAAACACTCGCTTGAAGGGGGCTTCTCTTCTGAGGACTCTCTGCTGCCACGCTCTCTACGAGTTTCTTTCTACTATGCATAGTGTGTAAGGAGACTGGTAGGAAAAAAAAAAAAGAAGAAAAGAAGGGAAAAAAGAGCTAGCAGTGGAAATTGTTTTTGTTTTTTTCTACTTCATTTTTTTTCATTTATTTCTTTTTTTTTTGCAGATGAAGAGGACAGCGTGAAGCACCAAAAAATGAAGAGGTGGATTTCGGCCTTAGCAGGAGAAAAAAAAAAAAAAAGGAAAAAAAAAAGTCACCGTCTTAGGTGCTCCATTGGTCCAACAACTGATGCCACAACAAAAAAAAAAAAAGTCAACAGTATGGTGATGATTTGGCAAAGTGTTAAATAAAGAAAAATGGGAGCAAGAATGTAAATTAGAGTGTAAACAATATAAATTTGAGTGTAACTATTGAGGTGTAAGAAGTTAAATTAGAGTGCAAAGTGTGTAATTCAGAGTGTTAAACTATTGAAGTGTCAACTGAAAAGCTATGGGAATGCCTGTCTTGAAAGCAGAAGCAGTCAATGTATCGGGAGCCCAGGACATCACACAGCTCCGCAGTGGTGTACATTCTTTGCTTGTCTGGACAGAAAGAGAGAGAGAGACTGAACTTTGACCAGACCATTACAATGTGAAGCTGTAAACATCTGATGTTGTTCGGTGCGGACACTGACAGGCCTGTGTGCACACACACACATGCACATCTCTCTCTCTCTCTCTCTCTCTCTCTCTCCCCTCTCTCACACACACATGCACACACACACACACATGCACAATCTCCCTCTCTCTCTCTCTCTCCCCCTCTCTCACACACACACATGCACACACACACACACTCACAGAGTAAATACACACTCACACACACACACACACACACACACACACACACACACACACAACTAAACAGCATAGTAGTTTCTCAATTCGAATACAGCTATGCTCAAATTCCGTAAGCAACTTTACACTCACTTCTCCCTCAGCTCTCCCTCTGACACATAAGCATGCACACAACACACACACACACACATATAACACACACACACACACACACACACACACACACACACACACACACACACACACACACACACTCACAGCACCCCCTCCACCAGCCACTGTCTCATAATAGCCCAAGGTAGCGTCCCCAAAGGTGATGTGTTGTTCATGCAACCCTGCGACGCCGCACACGCCTCGAACGCTCGCAGAATGACATCAACGACTCGCTGAGACGTCAGCACATTGCCCCCCCACTACGGCCGCCTGCTCGGAGGGGCAGAGTAAACTCCCTTGTGGAATGATGACACGTATCGGGTTGAGACAGCCCTGGAAAGGGAAGAGACAAAGAGAACAAGGAAAGATAAAAATGAAAGAAAAACGAAGGAAGATATAAAAGTGACAGAAAAAGTGAAGTAATAACCATTGTTCTCAGCAATCAGCCGCCATGCTGAAGCGGTTCATGTTGCAGACTCCTGGCTGGAAGGTTGTGGGTTTGAATCCTATCAAAGCCATTCATTTGTGGGGGTTTTTCTGCTCTGACATTTTCCTGTGGATGCCTCTCAGACAGTGTTGCTCGGCTTTCCTGACCAAGACTGCAGGTGTCTGTTTGTCATGGACATGGCTGACACCAGGACATCTTATGAAAGTTAAGTACAGCAGCGTACAGCCCTGTCATGCAGTCACAGACCAGAATGGAAATCTGTAGTATCATCTCCATCATCCTCTCATTCTTATCAATCAGAAAAAAAGAAAGTCTAAAATTCTGTGACCCTTCATGCCCTGTTCTCCTGATGACTTCTGTTTTGATTTCCTCTCATATTCTATGCTCTTTGAAAGATTCTGTCTGTAGTCAAGGTTCTATCTGTAGCCAAGGTTCTATCTGTAGCCAAGGTTCTATCTGTAGTCAAGGTTCTATCTGTAAGTCAAGGTTCTATCTGTAGTCAAGGTATCAGCAAATTCAAGGGGACTGTCCTTGGACAGACATGGCGACACCCTCCTGAGAGACAAAAACCATTATTGTCATGAAGTAGGCAGTGTCCTTTGTGTGAGGGGTCAGAACAGGCACCACCAAACACCACTGATGTGACTGGGCAGCACTGCAGTGTGTCCTCTGGTGGGTTGCCTCGTGACAACCGTTCTCTGCGTGTTGCCGCTGCTGGAGCTGTGGCAGGACAAACCAGGCAGTGGCTGTGGACAGGGAGAGGAATGAGCTGTGGCAGGGCAAGCCAAGCAGTGGCTGTGGACAGGGAGAGGAATAAGCTGTGGCAGGACAAGCCAGGCTGTGGCTGTGGACAGGGAGAGGAATAAGCTGTGGCAGGACAAGCCAGGCTGTGGCTGTGGACAGGGAGGGAATGAGCTGTGGCAGAACAAGCCAGGCTGTGGCTGTGGACGGGCAGAGGAAAACGAGCTGTGGCAGAACAAGCCAGGCTGTGCTGTGGACTGTGGACAGGCAGAGGAAAACGAGCTGTGGCAGGACGAGCCAGGCTGTGGCTGCGGACGGGGATAGGAAAATGAGCTGTAACGGAACATGCCAGGCTGTGGCTGTGGACAGGGAGAGGAATGAGCAGTGGCAGGACAAGCCAGGCTGTGGCTGTGGACGGGGAGAGGAATGAGCAGTCGCAGGACAAGCCAGGCTGTGGCTGTGGACAGGGAGAGGAATGAGCAGTGGCAGGACAAGCCAGGCTGTGGCTGTGGACGGGGAGAGGAATGAGCAGTGGCAGGACAAGCCAGGCTGTGGCTGTGGACGGGGAGAGGAATGAGCAGTGGCAGGACAAGCCAGGCTGTGGCTGTGGACGGGGAGAGGAATGAGCTGTGGCGGAACAAGCCAGGCTGTGGCTGTGGACGGGGAACTGGAATAAGCAGCTTGGGTGCAATGCCACTGATGTGGCACAGAAGATGGGACAGCAACTACTGTTCTTAGAAAACAGTTCACTGACCATGGAAATCTGAGAGAGATGAAGTCACAGCTAGTTCTGATCTCTGGCTGACTCCATCTAGGAAAAATGTTGACTCTGATTGACTCTGTGGCCCTTCATGCCCTGCCCGCACTGTTGATTTCCTTCATGCCCTGCCCTGGGGGCCGAATAGTTTAGTTGGTAGAGCGCCAGACTTGTGATCCTGGGGTTGCGAGTTCAAATTTCCGTACAGGGGGATTTTTCCTCTGAGTTAACATTGGTTCCAACTCCATTCCCATACAGTCCTTCAAATGAGACTAAACCGAGGTTCCATGTGTGAATGCACGCACAACATCTTGCACACATGTAAAATCCCATCACCAACTTTCGGAAGAGAAGGCTAGTCTGGCCGTTGGTATGGATGACACGTTACACATAGCCCTGTCTATACAGGCAGTGTCTGCAGGAGTATCAGCCTGTGTCCGCAGAAAGAAAGAAAAAAATGCCCTGCCCTCACTGTTGATTTCCTTCATGCCCTGCTCTCACTGTTGATTTCCTTCATGCCCTGCTCTCACTGTTGATTTCCTTCATGCCCTGCTCTCACTGTTGATTTCCTTCATGCCCTGCCCTCACTGTTGATTTCCTTCATGCCCTGCCCTCGATGTTGATTTCCTTCATGCCCTGCCCTCACTGTTGATTTCCTTCATGCCCTGCCCTCACTGTTGATTTCCTTCATGCCCTGCCCTCACTGTTGATTTCCTTCATGCCCTGCTCTCACTGTTGATTTCCTTCATGCCCTGCTCTCACTGTTGATTTCCTTCATGCCCTGCTCTCACTGTTGATTTCCTTCATGCTCTGCTCTCACTGTTGATTTCCTTCATGCCCTGCCCTCACTGTTGATTTCCTTCATGCCCTGCCCTCACTGTTGATTTCCTTCATGCCCTGCTCTCACTGTTGATTTCCTTCATGCCCTGCCTCACTGTTGATTTCCTTCATGCCCTGCCCTCACTGTTGATTTCCTTCATGCCCTGTTCTCACTGTTGATTTCCTTCATGCCCTGCTCTCACTGTTGATTTCCTTCATGCCCTCACTGTTGATTTCCTTCACTGCCCTTGTTGATTTCCTTCATGCCCTGCCCTCACTGTTGATTTCCTTCATGCCCTCACTCTGTTGATTTCCTTCATGCCCTGCCCTCACTGTTGATTTCCTTCATGCTCACTGTTGATTTCCTTCATGCCCTGCTCTCACTGTTGATTTCCTTCATGCCCTGCCCTCACTGTTGATTTCCTTCATGCCCTGTCACTGTTGATTTCCTTCATGCCCTGCCCTCACTGTTCATGTCGATTTCATGTCCTGCCCTCACATGCCGTGCCCTCACTGTCGATTTCCTTCATGCCCTGCTCTCACTGTTGATTTCCTTCATGCCCTCACTGTTGATTTCCTTCATGCCCTGCCCTCACTGTTGATTTCCTTCATGCCCTCCCTCACTGTTGATTTCCTTCATGTCCTGCCCTCACTGATTGCCTTCATGCCCTCACTGTCGATTTCCTTCATGCCTGCCCTCACTGTGCCCTTCATGCCCTGCTCTCACTGTTGATTTCCTTCATGCCCTGCCCTCACTGTTGATTTCCTTCATGCCCTGCCCTCACTGTTGATTTCCTTCATGCCCTGCTCTCACTGTTGATTTCCTTCATGCCCTGCTCTCACTGTTGATTTCCTTCATGCCTTGCTCTCACTGTTGATTTCCTTCATGCCCTGCCCTCACTGTTGATTTCCTTCATGCCCTGCTCTCACTGTTGATTCCTTCATTCATGCCCTGCCTCACTGTTGCCCTTCATGCCCTGCCTCACTGTTGATTTCCTTCACTGTTGATTTCCTTCATGCCCTCCCTCACTGTTGATTTCCTTCATGCCCTGCCTCTCACTGTTGATTTCCTTCATGCCCTGCTGTGTGATTTCCTTCATGCCCTGCTCTCACTGTTGATTTCCTTCATGCCCTGCTCTGTCTGATCCTTCATGCCTCACTGTTGATTTCCTTCATGCCCTGCCCTCACTGTTGATTTCCTTCATGCCCTGCCCTCACTGTTGATTTCCTTCATGCCCTGCCCTCACTGTTGATTTCCTTCACTCACTGTTGATTTCCTTCATGCCCTGCCCTCACTGTTGATTTCCTTCATGCCCTGCCCTCACTGTTGATTTCCTTCATGCCCTGCTCTCACTGTTGATTTCCTTCATGCATGCCTCACTGTTGATTTCTTCACCTGCCCTGTCACTGTTGATTTCCTTCATGCCCTGCTCTCACTGTTGATTTCCTTCATGCCCTGCCCTCACTGTTGATTTCCTTCATGCCTGTTGATTTCCTTCACGCCCTGCCCTGTGTTGATTTCCTTCATGCCCTGCCCTCACTGTTGATTTCCTTCACGCCCTGCCCTGACATTTCCTTCACGCCCTGCCCTCACTGTTGATTTCCTTCATGCCCTGCCCTCACTGTTGTTCCTTCACACCCTGCCCTCACTGTTGATTTCCTTCATGACCTGCCCTCACTGTTGATTTCCTTCACGCCCTGCCCTCACTGTTGATTTCCTTCATGCCCTGCTCTCACTGTTGATTTCCTTCATGCCCCTCACTGTTGATTTCCTTCATGCCCTGCTCTGATGATTTCCCTGCCCTGCTCTCACTGTTGATTTCCTTCATGCCTCTCACTGTTGATTTCCTTCATGCCTCTCACTGTTGATTTCCTTCACGATTTGATTTCCTTCCCTGCCCTCACTGTGGATTTCCTTCATGCCCTGCTCTGACTGTGGATTTCCTTCATGCCCTGCTCTCAGTTTTGAGTTTCTGCATTAATTTTTGTCCATTCTTGTTGTGGTGAGTTTGTTTCAAGCTGTTGGTATCACCAACATCATGAAAAGTGTTGTTGGACTGATGGGAAAGCACGCTCTGCAGAGGGATGCTCATTCATCCTGTCTCTGTGAATTAGCGACAACTGTCATCAGTACAGGGTGTAGCAGGAAGTTGTCCTGTAGGTGTAGAGCAGAACAGGCGCCACTGAACACCACCAAAGTGACTTTGCAGCAGTGCAGTGTCTCCTCTGGTGGGTTTCCTAAATGTGACGCAGTTGCTCCTTATGGATTGCAGCACTGACGCTGCAACAGGACAAGCCTAGGTGTGCTTGTTTATAGGGAAGCCGGGAGGGGGGGGGATAGAAGATGAGCCAAAATGCAAAATCTGAAATGATTTCTGGAACTTTCCAGAAACTGCTGGAACGCTTTCTCATCTTTTCTCATGTTTCTTGTGCCTCCTCAAGTGACATTACTCCTCCCCCACCCCCCGACACACAACCACGTCGAGGGTCTCTACAGCATGAGAACCAGCAGCCCCCCAGGGAGCAGTCAGCATCACGCTGCCATGAGACAACCCATCAGCGCAGACAAAGCACTACAGCCAAATCACTTTGCTGGTTTTGACCAGAGTCTGGTCAGGTCCAGCATTCGAAGGACACCGCCCACTAAGCTCCCCCCTGCTTACAGTGCATTGCTTAACTGCAGGCCAAATGTGAGTCAGTCTCTGGTCCAAAGGGTGCCACCATGTCTGTCCAGCAACAGAACCATGCACTGGCCGGTATTGATGACTTTGTTTGAACACATCATGGGCATAGATGTGGAGAGGTCATTGAAACTGAGGTCACTGTAATATTCCAATAACCTCTGTACTAATACCTGAAACATCTGTAAACAAAAATACGACAGCAACACATAACCCTCAGAGTCATGAAATTACAAGAATGATAACACTAAGCCATGCAAGAAACTTTCTCTCTTACCGAAATTTGTTAAACAAATCAAACATAATGCATTCATACAAAACTACCCCATCACCTCCTCCTCCCCTCACCCCCCCTCCTCTCCTGTCCTAAACACTCCATTCCCCATACACTACTTTCCCCGACTCCTCTCCTGTCTACACTCACTGTCACAGGTGTCCTAACACTGATTCAAGGGGATGTCATGGCCCACCATGCTGCGCATACAGTAGATGAGGCCAGACAGAGTTTGCCCTGATTCATTGCAGTTTCCGTGGGCCTCAAAGCCGGTGTTGGAGAAGTCAAACACTGCTGTTCCCTGGAGGAACAGAGCCACAGTGAGCTGTTTGTGACAGACAGCTGACAGCCAGAACAGAACAGAGCCACAGTGAGTTGTTTGTGACAGACAGCTGTGACAGCCAGAACAGAACAGAGTCACACTGAGTTGTTTGTGACAGACAGCTGACAGCCAGAACAGAACAGAGCCACAGTGAGCTGTTTGTGACAGACAGTTGACAGCCAGAACAGAGCCACAGCCACAGTGAGCTGTTTGTGACAGACAGTTGACAGTCAGAACAGAAACACAGCCACAGTGAGCTGTTTGTGACAGACAGTTGACAGCCAGAACAGAACACAGCCACAGTGAACTGTTTCTGATGGACAGTCAACAGTCAGAACAAGGCACTTTTCAGACATAGGCATAGACACGGACAGGCACGCTTACATGCACATGTACTTACATTTCATTTTTCAGGCAAACACATACATGATTTAAAACCTTTGATCTATCTTTTCTTTTTTTTTCTTTTTTTTTTTTTTTTGCTGTCCCATATTCGGTGCCATGTCAGTGGCATTGCACCCACACCGCTCATTCCAACCCCCTGTCCACAGCCACAGCCTGGTCCGACCCGCGCAGCCCCGGCACCAGCAATCCACAAGGAGCAGTCAATGTCAAGTTGTCAAGAGGCAACCCACCAGAGGAGACACTGCACTGCTGCCAAGTCACTTTGGTGGTTTCAGTGGTGCCTGTTTCTTATCCAACATACGCAGGAACTCACCTACTAAGCCGCTACTGACAACAATGATTGCTTAGTCGCAGAGCCGGCGTGAGTGAGCTCTCCCTCTGGAGGGTGCCACCACATCTATCCAGCGACAGCCCCCATCAACTTGCTGATACCGGTGACCCCCGACGGAATGAAAACCAAGGCATTAGATATGGAGAGACATTGAAACTGAGTCACCATGAGAGCAGGGCATGAAGGGCCACAGAATCTGAGACATTTTTCTTTATGCTGATCGATGAGAATGAGGACGATGAAGATGATTATGGACCTGAGAGACTGCATGACAGGGCTGTACTGTACGCTTACTTTCATAATATATCCTGGCGTCAACCAGGCCTGAGAGATACAGACATCTGCAGACAGGAAATTAAGAAACACTCTCAGAGATTCATCCATTTAGTGGATAAAACTCCACTGTGTGGTCCCAGTCTTCCCAGCTAAGCCTGCAGCAAACTCAAGTCTGGATTGGGCAGAGAAAAATCCAGCAAGGCTCTGATAGAAATCGAACCCACAACAAAACAGCTGGCAATCTGTGACACTAACCACTTCACATTGGCAGTGGGCTCAGTCCCTTTTTTTTTCTTTGTCTGTGTGATCCTTGTGTTCTTTACCTTCACCATGGAGGTTATGTTTCCACTAGTGTCTGTTGGTTTATCTGTATGTCTGCCAGCAAGATGAAAGAAAAACTACAGAGGCCATTTTAGCTGACCTAGGTGGAAAGAAGTAACATGCCTGAAGCATGAATTGGTTCGTTTTGGTGTGGATCCATCAACCAGTGTTTCCAGCTCTTTTCTTCACTTTCTTTCACACTGTGAAATCAGACATATTCTTCTCAACATTTTTGTCAACTTCTCAAGAATTAATTAATAATGGATCTCAAGGGGAAAAAAAAAATGCCTTTCCTGTGTATTGATACCCATGAATCGATCAGATTTGGTGCTGATCCAAGTAACAACCAAGATCCAGTGAGAAAAATAAACATTCATAAAAATTAATGCAGGTAGGTGAAGGAGAGGGGGGATCAGTCATTCAGTGACAGCACAGTGACAATCTGTGTACCAGAAACCTGAACTATCACCATGAAGTGTAGCAGCGATAATGAAGGTTCAGATTAGCACCACCCAGCTTTAGCGTACTGTGACAGCTTCTGACATAGATCATGAGACATGCCATGGATTAAGGTCTTCAGGAGGAGGGTTGTTCAATCTTGGCAGAAGTCTGGACTGCCCCTAGAACCATTCAAGTACCCTTACAGTTCTGTTTGGATTCTGTTGCACGGAGATCTTCTGCGGAGGAGTGGGAAAATCTAGTATCTATCCCTGGCTTCAGCTTTAAACTTAACCCTGTTTTTTTTTTTTTCCCGGGGCCTTACACAAACGTAATGTAAACATAACATGTAGAACACATGTAAAATCCCATCACAAACTTTCAGAAAAGAAGGCCAGTTTGGTATGGAAGACATGCATTCACATAGCATACATCCTCCAAGAAAAATTGAAGGAATGAGTGAAAGTCTGAGTGACTTTTGTTCGACTGACTGACACAGGAAATTCATGATTAACACCAGCCGGTTGCTCTTCAGTCGGCTCTACCCACGTAAACAGCCCACAATAAGAAATGTGAGTATGGATTGTAAAAAAAAACACTTGAGCTCAGTCTCTAATCATGGATTGGTGCGAGGTAAGTATGAGAGTAATAACAATATCATTACAGAGAAGGCAGGCACCTTCATCCATGGCGAACACTACCATCATGATATTCATTTTCCTGACATGGAGTTCAGCATTCCACAGACAGGGTGCCTGCACGGTGAAGTGAGGAAGAGGTGATCTCATAACGTTACCCTCTCACCCCATGAAATTCAGTCACAGACACAGCATTTACTTTTGAGGGCGAACAATACTGAGTAAGGGAAAGGAATACCGAGTCAAGGCACACAGCGTTCAGTGAAGACCCCCAAAACTGCTTTCGTATGCATGGGGGCAGGAACCAACCAGGGGAGGTTTGTGAGTGAACTTTTTTCTTTTTTTTTTTTTCATTTATTTCTTTATCTATTTATATATCATTTTCTCTCTACTGCAGTTTGCTTGGTCTCGATGTTTGTGTTACTGTTTGTTTGGTATGTCTGAATGTGTATGAAAGTGTGTGTGTTTTTTGTGTGTTTGAATGTTTGGAATTATTGAATGGTTTTTCTCCTCTACGGTTCTCTCTATATATCTATATATATATATATATATATATATATATATATATAAAAAAAACCTTCATAACTGTTTGATAGATTGAATATTAGTCATATTTCTGGTCAACTTGGAAGGAAATCAAAATGATTAAAAAAAAAAAAAAAAAATGACCCCCAAACTGGATAAAGGTGCAAAACATTGGGTCAGGAAGCATGATCATTTCATAAATGACTCAATTACTGGATAACGGAGGACAACACGGGGTTAGGGTGTATGATACTGGCTAAGCAAACATAACGCTGGGTAAGAGGGCATACTACTGGGTAAGTGAGCATAACACTGGGTAAAGATGCAGATTATTGGTTATAATACTGGATGAGGATGTGGAATACTGGTTATAATACTGGATGAGATGCGGAATATTGGTTATAACACCGGATAAGGATGCGGATATTGGTTATGATACCGGATGAGGATGCTGAATATTGGGTAGAGGACAAAATAGTGGTTAAAAAAGCAAAATGCTGGGTAAGGCAGCATAATATTTTGTAAAGGACAGCAATTCTGAGTAAGGAGCAAAATACTCTGTAAAGGGGCACGGCAAGGAACACAATACTGACTATGGGCAAGGGAAGTATTATCTTGAGTAAGGGAGCAAAATACTCTGTAAAGGGGCACGGGCAAAGAACACAATGCTGAGTAAGGGTGAACGATATTGAGTTAGAATGAAAACTAGTTCCTAAAGAAGCCTACTGCTTCATACGGGAGCCTACGACTAGGCAACGGAGCACAACACCACGCCACACCCAGAGTGCTGAAGTAGCAAACTCAGACACTGGCCAACCTCCTGCTCGTTGATGTCCACTGAGAGACTGATGGGGCTGCCATCGTCCATGTAATCGGTGCTGGTCAAGCATGTCTTTCCTGTCTCTTCCGTGTCTTCCTGGCGATCTCCCTCAGCATGTCGCGCACCGCCACCTCTGCGTTCTCCTGAGCCACAAGAAGTGCGTTAATGTACGCTTACAGAGAGAGAGACAGCTGTTACTATTTTGGACTTGCTTCATTTTCATTTTCTGATTTTTTTTTTCCAGTGAGAATGTGTGTATGTGTGAATGTATGTGCGAGTGTATGAGAGAGAGAGAGAGAGAGAGAGAGAGAGAGAGAGAGAGAGAGACAGTGTGTGTGTGTGTGTGTGTGTGTGTGTGTGTGTGTGTGTGTGTGTGTGTGTGTGTGTGTGTGTGTTTGCTGTTGTTGTTGTTGTTGTTGTGTCTTCAATTTAACGTCTTTCCACATTAAGTGATATTAGATGATGTGTGTGTGTGTGTGTGTGTGTGTGTATATATACGTGTGTGCCCATGTGTATGCATATGCACATATATGTGTGTATTGTGTGTGTATGCATGTGCACATATATCTTAGTGTGTGTACACTGTGTAAAGTTCTGAAACAGACAACACACAAAGAAAGAGACAGGCAGACAGATGAGGAAAAGACTAACCTTACAAACACTGTCAGTACAAACCTCCAGCCTCTCAGCATGCATGATCAACACTGGTCACAGAAAGAGACGAACCCTACAAACACCTACGTACCCTGCGCTGAAGAGTGAAGAGATCGAAGCTGAGTACCAAATTCATTCATTTTCATTGTCATATTTATTTGTCTTGCCTGAAGAAGACCTAAGAATTTGAAATGCGTTGTATTTTGTCTTGTCACTCATTTGTCCAGTTTCTCTTGGTGGTTCGCTAACATTTGTTTAAGATTTGCTTAGATTTCTGCCTGATGTCGTCTCACTTTGCAACTAGACCTACAAACACTGCCAATACAGGGGGCCGGAATAGCTCAGTTGATAGAGCGCCGGACTCATAATCCAAGGGTTGCGGGTTCGAATCTCTGCCGGGCTGTTTCGGCACAGGGTGATTTTTCCCTCGGAGTTAACATTCGCTCTGACTCCATTTCCCATACAGTCCTTCGAATGAGACTATAAACTGACACTAGTCACAGGAAGAGACTAACTCTAAGAACCATGCCAATACAAACCTCCAGCCACTCAGCATGCATGACCAACACCAGTCACAGCACCCACACTGCCTCCAGACACTGGATGCTGGCTGGCCTCCCTCTGTACATTTTCTCACAAAACCTACAGCCGACAGTGACCTCACGTTGACACACTGGTGAAGAGTTCTTTTGATCTGTAAGATGATACATGTTTACGTTGCATGTGGCCGACTATCAAAATCGTTCACCTCATCTCTGTCACCTGCACCCTGCGCTGCTCTGCCAAACATGTGTGTTATCAAAAGCTTCATTTACATCCTTTTAGGGGGCACAGGCGACAAAACTGTCGTCTTCCATACTCTCACCACTTCTGGTGTCATGTTCAACTCCTTTTTGTTCAACTGAGTTTTGTTTCAAATCAGAATGGAGATCTGGAGTTTTCATCCCCCTTCATCATTTCAGACAGCACTATGGAAAATCTGTCTGCAGAAATGCTGTTTGTCCATACAGTTCTTGCCTGAAGCAAAATGAAATATGGTTACACACACATTCTGAGTTCACTGTGAGATATCTCAAAACTCTACCTCAAGGGTAGCACACCCAGGGCATAGGCTGCAGCAACCTTTGATGGCTGATCACACAGGTGTCTTTTAGAACAAACAGGTTAAAGCTTCTTTTCATATGCTTTCTTGGATTTCGTGGAAGTTTTACCATCAGCAAGTTTCCTTTGGTTCTATGACCTCAGCCAGACCCTGTGCTGAAAAAAAGTGGAAGTGAAAAAAAATGATAACGACAGCCAAGTGTCACGATTCTTCTTGGTCCCCCCGGGGGATACCGGGGATCTTTTGTACAAATAGTTCCTCCTCCTTCTGGACATTCTGTGTGCTTGTAACGTCCCCTTTTCGTTTCGCTCTCAGTAACTCTGTCTCCTCCTTTGCTGTACTGTGTCGTTTACTGTCCTTTCTGTCTACCTATCTTTTTCCATCTTTTTCCACAACCTCTTCCCACAAATTTTTGCACTCAACGAAGTCGGAGTGAACTGACTATACTCTTGAGTATAGTGTGAGTATCCCAACAGGGTAAAACGAGTTCACACGCTACCAGAAACTGGAACACTGAAGAAGAAGATTCTTCTTGGTTACTGATCACAGCACACTGACAGGCTGGTATAGCTGAAGACATCTGATGGTATCAGTATCTCATGTTTCTCACCTGTGACATTTGCTTCTGTGTGGTGGACATTGGGCAGGGGGGTTCTTTGTCAGAAATAAACTGAACAACTGCAATGACTGTGAACACAGTTTAATTGAAGGGAACACAGTTGGGTGAAAACACAGTAAGGGCTGGCAACTCTGGACATCTCCCCATCCCTCACTGACCTGGATATAGGCCATGTAGGCCTGAACCACTGGCAGCGTGTATTCCTCGATCAGCTCACTCACCAGACGGATCCCCTGAAAGCCAGTCAAATACACAGATTTGTAGACATGGCCTAAAGGAAACAGAGGTACAGGTAGATGACCTTGCACCACAGAGTGTCACAATACTGAGATGACAGTGACACCTCCTCATAAACACTTCCTCCCTTTCTAAAGACTTGCATTTTTTGGTCTTTGTTAATGTACATACTACATTTACTTCCCAATGAAGACTGCTTTCCTTTACAGACAGTTTCTTTTTTGAGGGAAGAAACATTTTTCTCTTTATCTATATTTTTATCTATATAATTACATTTACACAGTTACTGCTCCCTACCTTTAAACCTTAGCCTGCTGATGGCATTTCCCAGCTGTAAATGGGTTAACATTACGTCTGCATGATTAGATTTGATTCAATGAACTCTGACAAAGACCCATGCCTGTTTTCCAAGATTATTCTGCATTCGTAGAAGATTGACCTCACAGAAATGTTTACAGAGTTTTGCACATCATAATTAAGATGCATTCTTTGCAGTAAAACCCTCTTGCCACATACTACAAAATTTAATACATTTGATACGACAGATCATTTTCTTCTTGCAGAAAGAAAAAAAGATTGAACATAACAGTCTCTCTCTCTCTCTCTCTCTCTCTCTCATACACACACACACACACACACACACACACACACACACACACGCGCGCGCGCACACACACACACATTCATACACTGGCCTACATTGGTACTGGGAGAACTACCCACTTTTTGATTCGCTGCCACTTGGGCTTTGAGGTCACTGAGGTTATCCTGCAGGTTTCTGGTTCCGCTGCTGCCTTCCACTTTTCCTGGCGCCATGAACGCTTCTGTCACAGCTGGGTGATCACAGTCCATTCTTTATATTACTGCATCATTGTCAACACCTTTCACTGTGAAATCACTGTCAACACCTTTCACTATGAAATCATTGTCAACACCTTTCACTATGAAAAATCATTGTCAACACCTTTCACTATGAAATCATTGTCAACACCTTTCACTATGAAACCTTTCATATGTCCATTGTCAACACCTTTCACTATGAAACACCTTTCACTATGAAATAATCGTCAACACACAACACCTTTCACTATGAAATAATCGTCAACACCTTTCACTATGAAACATCGTCAACACCTTTCACTATGAAAGCATCGTCAACGCCTTTCACTATGAAATCATCGTCAACACCTTTCACTATGAAATCATCGTCAACACCTTTCACTATGAAATCACTGTCAACAACACCTTTCACTATGAAATCATCATCAACACCTTTCACTATGAAATCACTGTCACACATTTCACTATCTTTCACTATACAATCATTGTCAGCACCTCAATCATTGTCAGCACCTTCACTATAAAATCATTGTCTTTCACACATTTCACTGTCAACATCTTTCACTATGAAATCATTGTAAACACCTTTCACTATGAAATCATCGAAATCATGAAATGTCAAACACCTTTCACTATTGTCACTTTCACTATAAAATCATTGTCAGCACACATTTCACTATCAAAAATCATTGTCAGCACCTTTCATTATGAAATCATTGTCAGCACCTTTCACTATGAAATCATTGTCAGCACCTTTCACTATGAAATCATTGTCAGCACCTTTCATAATGAGATCATTGTCACCATTGTTTATAATGAGATCATTGTCAACATCTTTTACAATGATATCGTTATCAACATTGTATGATTAGATCATTATCAACATCTTTTACTCTAAGATCATCATCAACATCTTTGCACCAAGATCATATACAGCATCATCCGCAATGAGATCATTGTTGACATCTTGCAACAATAAACAATAAAGTCATAGTTAACATCTTTTGTAATGAGATCACTGTCAACATCTTTTACAGTGTGATCATTGTCAGCACCTTTAACAATAAGATCATTGTTTACATCTTTAATAATGATATCATTGTCAACATTTTTTATAATAAGATCAAAGATAACATCTTAGGGAATAAGATCACAGTCAACATCTTTTTACAGTGAGGTTACTGTTGACATCTTTTACAGTGAGATCATTGTCGACATCTATTATAATGAGACCCTTGTCAACATCTATCATAATGAGACTGTCAACATCCTTTATATGATACCATTGCCAACATCTTTTATAGTTAAACCATAGTCAAAATCTTTTATAACGAGATCACTGTAAACATCTTTCATGATGAGATTGCTGTCATTATCTTCTGCAATAAGACCAGAGTCAACATCTTTTACATTCAGGTTAATATACATATCTTTTACAGTCATATCATCAACAACCTCTTTTATGATGAGATCATTGTCAACAAATTTTACTGTGAGATCATCTTCAACATATTTTACAGACCTGTTATGAAGTCTCTGACTAGAGCAGAATTCATTATCATCATCTTCAACGTCCTCAACCACACTTATCATTATCTTTCAAAAAAAAAAAAAGGCTAAAATTCTGTGGCTCTTTATGCTCTATCTTCGTGGTGACCTATTTTAGTCTCCTCTTCACTTCAACACTTCCATGCTTGCTGAAAGTCAAAAGTCACTGGTATTGGCAAGTTCATGGGGCCCATCCATCAGTATGTTGAGGTGCTCTCCTAAGGGAGATGTTCACTGATGCTGGCTTCATGACCACGCAGTTAACATTGTCAGTATGAGGTTTAGTTGATGGTGTTCTACGTATGTAGGATCAGAACAGAACACCACTGAAGTGGCTTTGGCTGCACAGCAGTGTCTCCTCTGCTGAGTGGCCTCATGGTGTCTTAACATCAATTCCCCTGTGTGGACTACAGTGGTGGGTCAGACAGACAAACAGACTCAATGTTGCCACCTTTCTCCTGAAAGACCCCGCCTTCCACCAGCTTGAAGGACTTGAAGACAGCCCCCTCCTGTAGGATGGAGGTGGAGTGGGGCGGCATGGAGCCCGGAGTGATGCCCCCCCTATGTCTGCATGGTGCCCTCGGCTGGCCACGTAAAACACGGGTCTGGCCTCCCCTCTGTGGAACACCTGTAAGGACATCATTGGTGGCCGGTGTCAGGGAGGACCACACTGAAGACAGTATGTGGTCTCTAAGTTTAACAATGACCGACAAACAAAAAGCATGATACCTAGAGAAAAAAAAAAAAAAGCAATTTCATGTCTACTTGAACAATGTGTTCTGGTAACTTGGTTCATCTCACAGCAAAAAAAAAAAAAAAAAAAAAAAAAAAAAAAAAAAAAAAAAAAAAAAAAAAAAGATGTCCTTCTTAGTTAAGGAAAGGAACAGGGCTGAATGTAGTGTTAAACTGGAAGAGAGTATTGCAAAAGGGAGATCACTCTTGTCAGACGGACTGTGGAGGGTACATTCAGGGGCAGTTTTTAGCTCCCATCTCTATTTTTTTTTGGTTGCAGATTCCTAATTGTTTGAATGTGACCATGCTGAGCAGTAAAATGGCTTTTGGCTGGAAGGAAGGTGTGAGGAAAACAATGAACATCTAATATAACAGCTTGTTCTGGACATGGAATTAAGTCACAGGCCCACAAAAAACTGATTTCGGTGGCTTCATCTTGGGTGGATTTTGTCTTCAAAGAGCTTCTTTTTTTTCTGAAAGATTTTCTTGTACTAAGAACCGGATGATGCTTTCTAAACATACTTACTGTTAGCAGGTAATTTACACATAGACAAATGTCAGGATTCACACTACTTTCATTAAAATGTGCTGATTTGTAAATGACACATTGAAGTTTTGTAAAAAAAAAAAAACCAAAAAAAAAAAAACCCAAACAAACACACAAAGAACTGATTAAAGATTTAGTTATAACTGACCGGTGTGATGACGGTGAGGTCAGGCAGATGACTCCCACCCGCCATGGGATGGTTGCTCAGGATCACATCCCCGTCCTTCAGTGTGTCTCCAAGACTGCGCATCTAGGGAGGAACAAAACCTTCATGACTTCAGCAAGGTCATCAGAAGACATCCATGCATACACACACAAACACAGAAACTTGTGAAGAACTTGAAACTGGTGTTACACTCACAGCCATTAAACTTATGTGCACACATTTTTTTTAATTTCATTATTATTTATTTATTTATTTTATATATCTATTCATTTATTCATTTTTGTTTTAAATATCTAAGTCAGTATTTCTCCCTTCTCTTTTCTGCTCATTAGTTGTCTATTTTTCTCTCTACCCACTAGCTGAGTTGTTTCATCTCTAAAATTCTAATAAAGCCAAGAGAATATAACTCTCATCACACATCCTTTGAACTGCCAAGACACACTCACAACTGATTCCATTGTTCGATTTTTTCCTTAGATTTTTACCTTATCCATCCTACTTTTGCTGTGTTGTCCAACACTCCACTTATTTGGCAGTCTGGTAACTCAACTTACATTCTGTGTTGTCAAACATTCCACTTATTTGGCAGTCTGGTAACTCAGCTTACATTCTGTGTTGTCAAACATTCCACTTATTTGGCAGTCTGGTAACTCAGCTTACATTCTGTGTTGTCAAACATTCCACTTATTTGGCAGTCTGGTAACTCAGCTTACATTCTGTGTTATCAAACATTCCATTTATTTGGCAGTCTGGTAACTCAGCTTACATTCTGTGTTGTCAAACATTCCACTTATTTGGCAGGCTTCAGTTCCTGCCTATAGTCAATATACTTACAAACTTGCTTTCAACTGGAAATATCTAACATGGTTTTCACATTAGAACTGGTTAATCTTTTTAAACTGGTTAATGAACTGCTCAAAACCATAAGTATTTCACATGATTTTCACACTGGAACTGGTAAATGAATGATGCATTACAAAAGTGTCTGTTCTGGTGCAAACACATTACGACAAAGTGCAGAATATCATTTTGCCTATATGGCAACTTTTTGCCTCAACTGTCCCCTCCCTGTCCCTTCAATCCCTGGACCCTACCTCTGAAATGACCCACAAGACATTTTCTTTTTTTCTTCACCCTGCTGATGCATTTTACTTGTCTCTAGGTTGAGCTGATTCTGGACCAAACACAGAAATTATGCCTTTGCTTTGGCTACGCATGTGCTTCTTCATACTCTCCAGCCGCATGCCACATGCGCGGCACGATTCCCTGCTCCTGCACGGCGCTCAGTCTCTGCCGACGCGCATATTTCACCACTTTTTAATTTATGTTTACGGTAGCTAGATAATGAGTAACAGTGTTGTGTTAGGTGTCATAGGAAAGGACAAACACTCAACTAATCGAACTTAGTAATTTTGAATCACTTAATTCTAATGCGTAGACACAACTTTCCGTTGAAAAACATGGCTGACAAGTAAAAAAAAAAGCCCTCTTTGTTTACATTCTAATCCGTTCTTTTACAACACGCTGTCAGAATCAGAAGCAAACAGGTAAGCGACATCACGACTGTTTGCATTGGCCGTGTTTTTATCAAATGCATTTGTGTTTGAACTTTCTGAATTGGCCTCATCGGCACCCATGTTTGATGCCGTGGTGTCTGCAGCAGTTGATGTTGAATCAATATTTTCGGCTGCATCTTCAAATAATCAACTTTCTTCTTCTCTATGATAATAATCGATATTTCTATTACTGCCCTCATCATCAGATTAACTTTGTAATATAATTCCAAGCAGTTCACTGAGCGAGAAATTGGTACCACCCCTTCGCCTGACCGACTTTACAATGTATTTACAGTTCATTTGCATTTTGTCTTGCTTTCTGTAACGCTGCAGTCTACAAACTATTCCAGAGGAATGATGGGGCTGGCAGTGAGTGATAGAGAGAGAGATGATTCTGCAGATCCTCACTTCACCATTGTCTCCAGGCCAGGGATTCCACACCTGTCCCTCTCACCTGGTACTACAGATCCTCACTCCACCATTGTCTCCAGGCCAGGGATTCCACACCTGTCCCTCTCACCTGGTACTGCACCGTCTCCTGCATGGCGCCCAGGTGCACAGGAATGGGGGGGCGTTGGCCACCAGTCCTCCATCAGGACCAAACATGGCACAGGAGAAATCCAGACGCTCCTGAAATGTCATTCCAGCCAATCAGACAGGACCACAACTACAAAAACCAACAAGCTACTGAAGGAGAGGGAAACGATACTTTCTACACGCGAATCATCGTTTTTATGAGATTCAGCACAACTGGAATTTTTTCTTTTTTTTTTTTTTTTTACTTTTCGCTCAGAGTTGCTGGTAAACAGAAGGGCAAATACTCTTACCTAAAGTGGAAGAAATGCTTAAGGAAAATGTCCTTGAAAAATTAAAGAATATCATTCAGGATATGTTTAGTATTACACCCATTATGGGAGCTCACTTGCCTGGAGGTTTGGGAATAACTGATTAGTTCTATATTTTGTCTTTTTTATCCAATTATAAACAAAAATGAGAAACAGAAAATATTCACAGCAGGGTGAATGTGTGAAATACTCAAGCTAAAGCAAGGAACTGTTTTCATGACATACAGGAGCAACTAAAGGACATATCACATTGTGTGTGATTAATTTGGTCAAAACTACGTCTTCTGATAATTGTTACAATGGAGTAAAGTGAGATGGGGAAGGATACGGAAATAAATGAAAAAAAAAAAAAAAAAAGAAAAAAAAGAAGAGAGAGACAAAACAACTGAACATGATTTTAATGTTTCAGGCCTCTGGCCTATAACAATGTGTGGTGCAGTTCACACATAAAGAGAAAAAAGAGAATGACAACAAAAGTATATCTTTTGATATATTTATAATGTCAATTTATGAAGGTAACTAATTATTCATACTGTGTGGAATACCGGTTTCTTTTTTTTTTTCAGTGCATAATAAATATACATAGCAATATCTCTTGTAATATGCACATTTTCATTTGCAAGTAATTGTTTTAGTTTAACAGAGTGCACATTCGAAATTGTCTGAGCTTCAGAGAGAGAGAGAGAGAGAGAGAGAGAAAGAGAGAGAGGGGCAGAAGAATAGAGACAAATAGGCAAGCTGACAAAAAAAAAGAAAGAAAGAGAGCTGAAACAACAAGAAATGACCGACCTTAATGTTGGTTGAAATTGATGTTCTCTGCAAAACTCTGCGGACAAAGAAAACAAAAGAATGAAAATGTAAAAAGGGATAGAAGTAAAAGCAACAACAACAACAATAAGAAACATCCATATTGTATTTATATATCAACAGTCAAGCAGAAACAAAACCTTCATTGAAACATATTAAACCAGTCGAGCTTAACAGAACTTCTGTGCTTTACATCATTATCACACATGGCAATCACAACTTACACTCTTCCAGAATCGTTCTTTCTTTCTTTCTGCGTATGCAGGCTGATACTCCTGCAGACACTGCCTGTATAGACAGGCAGTGGAGTTTTTTTTTTTCTGATCTTGCCATTAAGGCAGCCATACTCCATCTTCAGGGAAGGAGCATGCTATGTGTAACATGTCATCCATACCAACGGCCAGACTGGCCTTCTCTTCCCATATTCTGTCTGTTCTTCAGTGGCACTGCATCCATGCCGCTCATTCTGACTCCTTGTTCACAGCCACAGCCTGGCTCATCCCACTGCTGCCCTGGTACCGGCAGTCCACAGACAGCAGTCAAGTCATCAAGAGACAAATCACCGGAGGAGACACTGAACTGTGCCAAGGCACTTCGGTGGCGTTCAGTGGTGCCTGTTCTGATCCAACATATGCAGGATTCCCACCTACTAAGCCCCCTACAGAGGACAATAATTGTTTAGTCACGGAGCCAGCGTGAGTGAGCTCTCCCTCCAGAGGGCGCCATCATGTCTGTCCAACAGCAGCCCCCCATGAATTTGCCGCTGACCTTGACAGAATCAAACCAAGGCCACACACATGGAGAGACATCGAAACTGAGGTCACCACAAGAGCAGGGCATGGACAGCCATAGAACTTGAGACTTTTTTTTTTAATGCTGATTGATGAGAATGAGGATGATGAAGATGACGCAAAAGATTTTTCTTCTGGTCTGAGACTGCTTGACGGGGCAGTACTCTATACTTTCTTTCATAATATATCCTGGTGTAAGCCAGGCCCAAGAAATACAGACACTGCACTGTTGGTCAGGAAATTTGAGCAACACTCTCAGAGACACATCCATTTAGTGGATGCAACTCGACTGTGTGGCCCCAGTCTTCCCATCTGAGCCTGTAGCAAACTCAGCTCTGGGTAGGAGCAGGTAGAGGCAGAAAAATCTCACATGGCTCTAATGGGAATAGAACCCACAACCTCCCAGCTGGGGGTCCACGATGCACCCACTTTGCCACAGCAGCTGGTATGCTTTTTACCCTTTTAGTTAACATAAAACAACAGGATTTTACATTTGTATTGAGAGATGTAAAAATGCATAAAAAAAAAAAAAATCAACATGCAACATGATATACCCCTTCTGGTTTTCTAAAAAAAAAAAAAAAAAAAACCCTAAAAAAAAAAAAAGCAAAACAGCTATACAGTGACTCATGTTGAGATTCTCAAAATATTCTCACATGCCAGGTTTGAGGACTTTTCAGAAATTTATTTGGGAGGACCTCCTTGAGAATAAACTTCTTTGGGATCCCTGAAGACTTCATACATTAACAGCCACAGATGCAGGCTCTCCTTTGAAGGGCCACCTCATGGCGACCTGATGTTGACCTATCCCTGTGGAATACTGGGGCTGAGACTGCAACAGGGCAAGCCTGCATTTGGGGGAGTGGCATAGGATAATGCCACTAAGAAGGCACCCTGGTATATGGCTAAAAAACAACAAATAAACAACCTGCCCATCTGTTCAGCAATGCTCATGAAGCGGTGGGAGAAGATGGAGAGTTGAATGGGCGTCCAGGTTAGTGTCCACAGCCTTTAGCTTGCCCGTTCCCACCTTGCCCACAAACCACAGAGATATCATGATAATGGAGAGTTGAATGGTGTCCAAGTTAGTATCCACAGCCTTTACCTTGCCCACAAAACACAGATATGATGAATGAGAATGAACACAGTATTCAAGAACAGCAGTAGCACTAACCTAAATGGTTGGATTTGTCAGTATGAAGTGTGTTACATTTCGTCCTGAAGCCAGTCACAATCATCATGCATATGAAGGCATCTCAGGTTAGTAAACAAACAACGAAAAAAACAACATAATCTTTGCACAAAGTTAGGAAGGATCAGCATATATCATTCAAATTCAATGCCTAATGACAAAGACTTCACAGCCATAGTGATTCTTGTTGATCTGACTCATACATTCAGCTCACAGCAGAATCATTTTAAACCTCTACTCGTCTCTTTCTCCACTGCAGCTCAGTCAAAGGACACTCAGTCACAGGACACTCAGTCACAGGATACACAAGACACTCAGTCACAGGACACTCAGTCACAGTACACCCAATCACAGGACACTCAGTCACAGGATACACAGGACACAGTCACAGGACACACAGGACACTCAGCCACAGGACACACAGTCACAGGACACTCAGTCACAGGATACACAGGACACTCAGTCACAGGATACACAGCGACACAGGATACACAGCACACACTCAGTCACAGGATACACAGTCACAGGATACACAGGACACTCAGTCACAGGATACATAGGACACTCAGTCGCAGGATACACAGGACACTCAGTCACAGGATACACAGGACACTCAGTCACAGGATACACAGGACACTCAGTCAGAGGATACACAGGACACTCAGTCAGAGGATACACAGGACACTCAGTCGCAGGATACACAGGACACTCAGTCACAGGATACACAGTCGCAGGATACACAGGACACTCAGTCACAGGATACACAGGACACTCAGTCGCAGGATACACAGGACACTCAGTCACAGGACACTCAGTCACAGGATACACAGGACACCCAGTCAGAGGATACACAGGACACTCAGTCACAGGATACACAGGACACTCAGTCACATGGCACTCAGTCAGAGGATACACAGGACACCCAGTAAGAGGATACACAGGACACTCAGTCACAGGATACACAGGACACTCAGCCACAGGACACTCAGTCACAGGATACACAGGACACTCAGTCACAGTACACTTGTTTTACCCTCCCAAGGCTCAGCGACAGTTCCTATGATTTTGTTGATGTTTACAGTTCTGACAACAAACTCACCAATGGGTGCATGTACAGTACAGAGGATATCAAAAAAATGTATCTGAGGTCACATTAAAAAAAAGTATCTCTTTTAGACACTCAACACTTAACCACCCCTGGTGGAGAATCCCTGGACAGACACAACACAAAACAAGTAAAAATAACAAATGTGAACACCTCCCTTACCTTGATAGAAATATCTTTGTCTTGAAAGCAGCCACAGACCCTTACCATGATTGAAATATTCCCGTTTATCTTGAAAGCAGCCACAAACCCTTACCATGATAGAAATATCCCCGTTTGGTGTGATCTCAGCTGTGCAGAATGGTTCAACAACAATGGTACTGCAACACAGAGCAGAACGGGTTGGGTCAGTCTGGCTCTTTACCTACTACAGAGAGGCTTTCACATGGCTGTGTGTATGTCAAGATTGGGTTAATCTGGCAGTTTACCTACTACAGACAGGCTTTTAACATGGCCCTGTGTAAGTCAAGGTTGAGACGATCTGGCTGTTTACCTACTACAGACAGACTTTTACATGGACCTGTATAAGTCAAGATTGAGACAATCTGGTTCTGTACCTACTACAGACAGGCTTTTACAAGGCCCTGTGTACGTCAAGGTTGGGACATCTGGCTATGTACCTACTACAGACAGACTCATCCTGCAGGCTCTGCTCCCTGTACATGGATGAGGACATGTGGTCCATGTGGACATCACCCACCCAGCCACTGCGGTCTCTGCTTATCCGGGCTGGCATCTGGAGACAGGAAAACTAACCATCTCCTCAATGGCTTTTCCCCCACGGCCTGAAAGCATCCTGGGAGCCTGTGGTCTTCACAGCACAAGGCAGATCCTCACCACTGCCCACCATGCTGCCCACCGTCTGCCCTTAGAAGAGAGGCGCCTACAGGATCTGCACTTCAAACATGAAGCCCCCCAAGGAGAGGAGCACTGACTTAGCTTCTGCTGCTGCATACCCCCAGTGTGGCCACATCTGCATATCTGACGTTGGGGTTGTGTGCTCATCTACAGTCACTGACACCAGAATCGTTTGCAATGGACCTCTGATGTATAGTTAAACTCGTGACATGTCTTTCTGAATACCTTTATCATCATTTTTACTTTGATTTCATTCTGTTTATAAGTTTTTCATGTCTTTTTTTTTTTTTTAATCTGTTGGTAAGTTTTTTGGTGTCCTTTCTGACTTGAAATGTTTCTGGACAACAATAATTATTTCTGCCTAAAACTGTAAACAGACCAGAAATTCTGATTAAATGGGGAGAAAAAAAAACAAACACAAAAATCAGTAAAAGAGAAGACAGACAGAGAGGGAATCTAAGAGAGACAAAGACAGAGAGAAGGTGTGAGAGAGAGAGAGTGTGTGCCCCCCCCCCCCCACACACACACACACACACACAAAACACACCTGTTGTTGTCAATGATGATGGCAGGGCCAGGGATACTGTGACCTGCACCCAGGTTACCCAGCAGGTACACCGGCGTCTCCTGGACGCCCCCCTCAAAATAGCACTGCACCTTCTGCAACAGCAGACCATTCAGCCGCTTCACGTGGACAGTCCAGTCCTGTCCTGCAGTGATGGACCAAGTTCACCCAGAGAAAACGTGTCAAGTGCCGTGGCCCATCATGCCCTGCTCTCATGGTGACCTCAGTTTCCGTTTCCTCGCCTTGTCCATGCAGGGTGTCCAAGTCATCAGTATTACCAAGTTCATGGGAGACTGTCGTGTGTATGTGTGTGTGTGTGTGTGTGTGTGTGTGTGTGTGTGTGTGTGTGTGTGTGTGTGTGTGTGTGTGTGTGTGTGTAAGTGTGTATGTGTGTGTGTGTGTGAGTGTGTGTGTGTGTGTGTATGTGTGTGTGTGTGTGTGTGTGTGTGTGTGTAGTGTGTACATGTGTGTGTGTGTGTGTGTGTGTGTGTGTGTGTGTGTGTGTGTGTGTGTAAGTGTGTGTGTGTGTGTGCAGTGCACGTGTATGTAAGTGTATGTGTGTGTGTGTGTGTGATCTTCAGATCCACTACTCCCATACTGACCATTGTGGCACCTGGTCCACAACCACAGCCAGGACTGTCCAGTCACTGCCCTGACACCGGCAGACACAGGAAGCAGTCACTGCCAAGCTGTCAAATGGCCACCCATCATTGAAGACACTGCACTCTTACGGATCCACTTAGGTGGTGATCAGCAGTGGTCTGGGTGCCTGTTCTGATGCCACCTACCAAGCCCCCAACTGATGACAACAACTGCTTTGTCATGGAAACAGCAAGAGTGAGAGTGCCCCTTTGGTGGAGAAGGCTACATATGACATACTCAGTTATCTCACCAGTACTGGCAACCTCAACATGAACTCACTAGGAGCATAGACATAGAGAAGAGAGGCAGATAAATCTGGGTGATTTTGGCACTTCTGTCAAGACCAGGGTGTTGGAGACCAAGTATCAGTAGCCTAAGAGCAAAATCATGAGGAGTGTGTTCAATGAAGAGAAACTCCAAGATTTGTTGACCTCTCTATGAGTCTGATTGTGGTAGCCAGAAGATTGAAATAAACTGCGGTGTTACTGAAAATGTACCAAAATACAAATAAACACACACTCAGAAAGAGTGTACAAGACACTTCTTACATTCCTGTTTTACTAACAGCCATACGAGGATTATTGTTTTGTGCATTTTTTGATGACTGTCACTTGTGAAATTTGGTTTGTGGAAAAAAATCATCATGTATGTTTTGGTTGCATGTATTCAGGAAGCAGAAAACATCACCCTTGCACTCTCTTTTCATTGTAAATTAGGTCAAGGTAGCTCGAAAAAAAAAAATCCTACAGCAGCACTCTTTTTCAGCAGCCTGGTATCAGCTTTGTCTAGCTTCTGGCATACTACACATACTAATACTAATCATGCACATGGTAATGATGCAATAGGTACATGAATAAAGAGACGACACCTTTTCCTCTGCAGGGGGGCTTTGGCTTTTTCCACGTGAATTTCTCTCAGCGGCTGCAGAGCGACCGACACCACGCACACGAACATCATCGACAATCACCTGCCGTCCTGAAGTGTGAAGCCAAACTCTGTTTTGTACTGATGAAATAATGATAATAATAATAATGATAATAATAATAATAACAATAATGATAATAAATAAATAAGAATAACAATAATGAGAATAACCTAGGAAAAGGAAGAATCAGTAAAAGAAGAAAAAAGACGATGAACAAAAAATTAGAAATACTTGCTACGACATTTTCCTATAACTGTAATCTATCATTACATTTTCATTAAAAACATAAAATCCATATGATCCCTTACACCTCACAATTTCAAACTTGACTCTCATTCTTTTTTCATTTATTGCAGTCTCATACATGTCCATACATAATGTTCAGCAGGGGTAGTCACTATTTTTACCAGTGTGAATGAAAAATTATGTCACAACACATGATAAGTTTTCTTATTTTTACCAGTGTGAATGCAAAATTGTGTCACAAAGAATGATACATTTTTACAGTGTGAATGTAAAATTGTCACAACGCATTATAAGTTTGTCTTTATTTTTACCAGTGTGAATGCAAAACTATGTCAAAAGGCATGATAAGTTTTTCAGTGACAACCTGCAGACAATGAGAACTATACTCAGTAACACAGAAACATCTGCTCAGGATCAGTCAGAAACTCCTCACTGTTACAATGCATTTCGTCGGTGTTCAGACTGAATGCACACAGCTTCACTGATTTCTGACTCAAAACCACACAGTCTGTGCCATAACACTCACACTACATTTCATGCTTTCATGTTTGCGGGGCAACGTGTCAGATTCTTGTCATCCAACAAAAATTGAAAAAAATGAAAAAATGAAATCCATAATGAATTTGGACATGTATAAAAGAAAGACAGAAGAGAGGCTGTCATGATTTTGTGCTGTACATGGGCAGTTTCACAGTATTCAGAGACCCCTGTGATTGTTAAAGCTGTACACTGGGACGTCATGTAACTGTAGTGTGGTGGGTGAGAGGAAATAATATTGATATTTCAAAACGCGTGGTTTGTGTCACACAGTGATGTTAACATCAAGGCTCCAAGTCACTGTTAAAAATACACATGATCAAAATAGCATCTGAATATCACCAACATCTAAATCTCTCCCAATTTTGATGATTTTCATTTTGTCATGATAAACTGAGACCATTGACAGTAACGTCACTATCTCTCACAAGAACACAGATTTTGAAAACATCAACTTCATTTCATTACAAATACTGGAATACCTTACTTCAAAGTTTACAGCTTTAACAATCACAGGTGTCCCCTGAACAACATCAAAATGCCCAAATACCATGTTAGGTCATTTTACACAAAACCAGGAGAGAGAGAACTAGGAACAAAAGACTAAAGAAGCAGCAGTCCAAAATTCCCTTAACATCAATGAAAAACATTCAAATACAATACCTGTCCAGAAAAGCTGCCAGGAAATCACCATGGCGACTGGAGACAGACGTAGCAGGGAAGTTGTCGGCTGGCACCATGAGGGCGCAGTCAGTGCCGTGGTAGCGCAGGTGGAGAAACACCTGTGTGCTGATACGCTCCCTGAATCACAAGTCCGTTTTTGCCACTGGTGAATAAATTCATCCTCCATCCAATTCCTCACCAAAATCATTACCAGTTAAACGAAGGAAAACAAAGAGAAAGAATGTTCTTTAAGTAGAAAGAATTAAGAAAAAGTATCTGTGAAATTGCACTGAAATTGTATGTATGACAAGAGATCATGTAGACAGATGGAGCAGTCTTTGGTCTTGAGCTGAGAACAGTTTGGAAGAGTTATCTGTCATGGCTGTTGGGTCCTGACATACACACATATATATGGCAAACAAGGTGTGCCCATAGCCAAAGAACAACCATGGGTAAGCATGCACAATACACATACATAAAACTCAACACACACACACACACACACACACACACACGCACACACACACACACACACACACACACACACACACACACACACACACACACACCACTCACACTCACAACCTGAAATACACACAGCACACACACACACACAACATACAAAACATACAAACACACACACACCACACACAAACATAGCACCACACACAAAACATACAAACACAGCACCACACACAAAACATACAAACACAGCACCACACACACAGAGGCTACATCCTGCAGGCAGATACTTACCTTGGAAACCCCTGATCAGTCAGTTTTGTGAATGCATTCAGCAATAAGACGATCCGCACGCTGATCTATCTCATGGAAGGTTTCTGTCAGTTGATCAACAACAGAACTTACTTTCACTTTACTAAAAGACACCACAGTAAAAACAAAGAACAAAAATGACCATGAAAGCATTGTTACATCTGCATAGAGCCCATAAAGGAGACAAGCTGTTGACAGAAAGACACTTTTTGAACATGCTGCAGTATAAAGTTACAAGTTCCCCCACTGATGCCTACGCACATGCTAGCACTTATGTAATATACAAACTCCAAATTCACATGTACACATGAGTTCTCATGCCATAAATGATGAAAAAAAAAAAAAAAAAAGAAATACCAAAACATGGTGAAACAGAAAATGTCAACACTGCAACAAAACAGAGAACAAATTTCAATTACTCGAAGAAAAAATATCAGTGGATGAGGACGTACAAAATCCAACTGAGGACAAATTTCAGTTACTTGAAGAATACGTATCATTAGATGAGGAACGTATGACATCAGGTAAAAACAACAAGGGCAAAGGATATGAACATGTAAACTAACAAAGTAAGTAGATGGGTGAAATCATGAAGATCAACAGATTGTTGTGATGAAATGTATTTATGAACGTTTTGATAGAAGAGTCCACACATGAATTAGAGATACAACTGTTTCTTCTTGTTCTTTTCTGTTCTGCCATAGGCTTTTTTTCCCCCTTGTTTTGCTTCTTTTTTTTTTTTACCCTTTCAGTGACAGTTCTCTTTTCATAAAACAAACATAAACACAGCATACTATATACATCTACACACCACATACCCATAAACTTCCTATTCACAACAGTCATCTCCCAGTAGCATAATATCTTCATCTCTGCAAAACACAGCCATAAACGTCCTATGAGCCAAACACCCTTAAGGACATGTATACAACATAATCACAACACTTTCAGTGTAAATAAAATGAGAAATCAATGAACTTTGGGTAATCATAACACTTCAGTGTAGATAAAAGAAAAAACTAATAAACTTTTGGTAATCACAACACTTTAAGTTTAAACAAAAGGGAGAAAATAACGAACTTTCCGTAATCACAAAACATTCACTTTAGATAAAAGGAGAAACTTGTGAACTTTCCATATCACAACACCTTCAGTTTAAATAAAAAGGAGAAATTAGTTAACTTTCCGTAATCACAACACATTCAGTTTAGATAAAAGGAGAAATTAGTTAACTTTCCGTAATCACAACACATTCAGTTTAGATAAAAGGAGAAACTAACGAACTTTCGGTAACTGGCATGTGTTGAGCATAAGTCAGTGTGGCACACAATATAGTCTTCTTCTTCAACATGAGTTCATATACAAACAAATCCGAGTATAAAAGGACCTTTTTCACTGCTGATACAGTAAACACCACTAACAAGTGGTTTCACTTGCACACAGGAATTGGCATTGTCTTTACAGCTGTTTCGCCATGATCATGTTTGGAAAGCTGTTATCAACATGAATAAGGGGTGGAAGGTCGGGCGTAAAGGAAGAGGGACGGGGGAGGATACAGACACGTCCAATGAGGCAAAGAAAGACAACCTACCAGAGGAGTAAGTGAGGGCACTGGGCTCCTGTGCCTCATGCACCACGTCAGCCAGAGCCATGCCATAGGCGGAGAGGATACCCGCATACCTGCATCACCATCACAATGCTGGGAGTTTGGGCACGGAGACACTGATTCAGGATGGAGAAAAAACATTACAACCAGATGGACATTCTGGAGAGTTTGGGTATGAAGATATCAATTCAGGATGGAGAAAGACATTACAACCATAAGGACAGGGCATGAAGATATCAATTCAGGATGGGGAAAAACATTGCAACCATAAGGACAGGGCATGAAGATACTGATTGAGGATGGAGAAAGACATTACAACCATAAGGACAGGGCATGAAGATATCAATTCAGGATGGGGAAAAAACATTGCAACCATAAGGACAGGGCATGAAGATACTGATTGAGGATGGAGAAAGACATTACAACCATAAGGACAGGGCATGAAGGCATTGACTGAGGATGGAGAAAGACGTTACAACCAGAAAGACAGTTAGGAGAGCACAGACCTGTGCCAACGTCAAAGGGATCCTGGATCCACACTCTGACCAGCATTCACAGAACAATTGGGTGAAAAAAAGTCTGATTACTGTCAAATGGGAAAAAGTCTGATTACTGTCAAAAGGGGGAAAAAAAAGTCTGATTACTATCAAATGAGAGAAAAAAAAAAGTTGGAAGGACGACTTTTCTTCTTTAATTATCTTTTTAAAAAAATCTTTTATCACCGAAAAAATCTTTTTTCTTTCTTTGCATCGGAGAAGTAATTGTGCATACAGACTGAAAGAGTTATTTCCTATGTCATTTTGTTACAGGAATGGAAAATATGACATGTCAATGTTTATATCACCGACATGTTTTACTGTTCCATGAAAATATCTAACAGACATTATCATTTCCTGTGCAGTGACATCACAGCGTTGAAATTCGGTGGGAAAATGGTAGACACCTTGCAGAGTGGCTCCTGGAGTCAGCCTTTGATCCACATTGGCACCACAGGTTGGCTGCAACTGAATTTAACTGCTATGAGAACACTGTTCAAATGGCTGGGCTGCCCTCTGTGGCGAGCACACTAACACCTTGATGTTGACTACTATTCTGTGAGGTGACCACACTACCAGCGTGGTGTTGACTACTATTCAGTGAGGTGAGCACACTACCAGCTTGGTGTTGACTACTATGCAGTGAGGTCGTGCACTGCCTGCATTCAACCTTTGCCTTCGTGCACTTATTGGCAAGTGTGTGCTTCGAAGCAGTCAGCTGGACACTTTCGGTGGTGAAGTGTGGTGAAAAGCCAGCTAATCCATGAACAGGAGACAGAGAGAGAGCCAATCACAACAGGAAGTGGTAAATGCCTTGATCATGAGCAGCAGGTATCTAAATAGCAAAAGACAAAGATGTTTACCCTCTCCATTCTTCATCTACGATTTCATTTGTTCTGTTTTAACGCTGAACATATATCACACTTGATTACTCTAAAAAATACTCACCCTTCATCTCATCTGTTCAATGCAATACCTCTGCAGGTATGTCACGCTTGTTCACTTTCAAAACTCTGATTGTTAATCTCACCTGTTCAATCTAACATACTAAAAAAATACTTATCATTCATTCACCTGTTCAGTGTAATAACATTGTGTGTGCATAACATTGTGAATAGATCACACCTGTTTGTCAGAAGAACGCTGATCATTCATCTCACCTGTTGGATACTAACATTACTGACCAACCCCATAATCTCTTCCACCTTATAATACAGAACCTATTACATCCCTTTTGATGATGCTAACTACACTGACGCTGCAGCTTACTTGTGGATGAAGACCTGGGTCATGCCCAAGGAACGGGCGATGGCACATGCATGCTGGCCTCCTGCTCCGCCGAAACAAGCCAGAGTATGGCGTGACGTGTCATGGCCTTTGGCCTGCAGTCAGACAGGGGTGACAGTCACAGGGATACTGTGTAAGTCATCTGTCCCAAAGTGCGATACATTTAAACGAGTTGTGTGAATAAATGACTTGTGAGTTGATTTTAACGTGGTGACAGCCCTGATATGGCCCCTTGTGGTCGGCTGGGCTATAAGCAACATTACCTTTACCTTTTTTTTTTTTTTTTAAAGGTTCTTCCCCATGTACTTGATAATGATTTCTTTTCTTTTTGTTACTTTCTTTCTTATAAAGGTTCTTCTCCACGTATTTGATAATGATTTCTCTTTTCTTTTCGTTACTTTCTTTCTTTAATGTCAGTCTCATTTAACACAAGAGTGCTCCATTTCCTGCTTGCTGTCATGGCTGCTTCCATGAAGGCAAACAAATGGCCATCAAAATTCAGTCATTGGCTATATGCACTGAAAGTGTGTGCATTACTGGTCTATTGGAGTAAACAATGATAATGATAATATGAGGACAATTTCTATAGCACCCATCCTAAAAACGTAGGGTACAGGGCGTTTTACAAGTTTTAACAATTCAACATCTAAAAAATATAGCAGAAACACACACACACACACACACACACACACACACACACACACACACAGAGAATTCTGCGTTCACGTGTCATAAACACACACACACACACACACACACACACACACACACACACGCACGCACACACACAACACGTATGCATGCACGCACACAGCACACTTGCGCGTGCACACACACACACACATACACACACACACACACACACACACACACACACACACACACACACACTACATGACTGGTGAACAGCTCATTTGTACATGTGCAAAGCGTGCAAGTGACATGTAGCAATTTAGTAATATTTCAGGTGGTATCCTGCAACTGGCGTTTGAACAGATACATTTTAAGTGCAGACTTGAAAGTCAGGAATGAGGGGGCATGACAACATACATCAAGATTGTTTGGGCTCCAGACCTTGGAACCACCATGATGGGGTGAACAGTGATCAGAACCTGTCTTCAGACTGTGCTCTATGATGCTGATTGAACCACACACTGTCATACACAGCTTTATTTTTCCATCCCGTGCGTGACACTTAGTGAAAGGACAAAACAAACAAGGCTTAACACATTTCTGATCAAACATTTTTGTTGCTGTAGTCCGAGCAGAGGCATGTATCAAACTTTGTACTAGTTAACTAGGGAAAATTGAATACCCATAAAGTGATGACACAATTTTGTGTGTGTTGTTATTGTTCTAATGTTGCCTGACCATTTGTGTACAAGCTTTCATGCCGCATCTACATTATCTACAGGAAAATGAACCTAGTCGAGTTTGGTATTAAAAGAATTGTTGGGAATTCGCCAATTCAGTCATCTCAAGAGCGCAGATACATTACATTTTTCATGACAACCACTAATTCTCAAACCGACAGCCCCACTTGTAATGGCCACTCAACAGTGCCAAACACATTGCTGCCAGACCAGCTATGCACAGATGACATTCAGTTCACCGAGTACAGCACGGTTAGCTGGTGGTGGGGAGCAGCCTGCAGAAAACATCCCTTTCCCTGACCTGCATTCATGGCTTGGCCTCTGCAGCTGCCTCTCAAAATTAAATGGCTTGCTCTGAACAGCCCTGGACAGCAGAGACAGTATCTGAGAAGTATGTGAGACATCCAAGAAGTGGAGGGCTGTTGTTCATATCACAGACAATTCCAGATTGATGGACTGAAAGTAACTGACCACAAAAAAAAAAAACAAAAACAAAAAAAAAATCTTCTACCAACATCTTCCCATATAAAATTTGGTGTGATTTGATTTTATCTGTGTGCGTGTGTGTGTGTATATATAAATAATAAATAAATATATATATATATATATATGTGTGTGTGTGTGTGTGTGTGTGTGTGTGTGTGTGTGTGTGTGTGTGTGTGTGTGTGTGTGTGTGTGTGTGTGTGTGTGTGCATGTACGTGCATGTAAGTGTAAGTGTGTGTGTGTGTGTGTGTGTGTGGGGGGGGGGGGGGGGGGGGGGGGGGGGGGGGGGGGGGGTGTGTGTGTTTTCCTAAAGTAATCAAATTCAAGTCTTTTTCATGTTCTGAAAAAGTCATAAGGTAGTTGCATAAATATCACACAAAGGAAAAATAAATCTGGTAGTTTTAAGGTTAATACCTTGAAAGGCTGTTTACACATCTATGCAAGATACAAATCATTTCTACACAGTAACCCTTTTCAGGTCAGGACTCAAAAAGCAAGTAGCATTCAGAACCAACCTGCGTCAGGGCTCGTATGGACGGCACATGCTTTCATTGGCAACCTGGATGAAGCCCATAGCAACCTCTTGCACCGACATCAGTTCTCCATCTTGGCTGGATGTGAAGGTGTTCACCTGCGACAGAGAGTCAACGCTTGGCCATGACACAGAGGCGAGTCAGAGGATTAACAGAAAAGTCAACACTGGGCCATGACACAGAGGTGAGTCAGAGGATTAACAGAGAGTCAACACTTGGCCATGACACAGAGGTGAGTCAGAGGATTAACAGAGAGTCAACACTGGCCATGACACAGAGGTGAGTCAGAGGATTAACAGAGAGTCAACCACTGCACCATGACACAGAGGTGAGTCAGAGGATTAAAAGAAGAGTCAACCACTGTACCATGACACATAGATGAGTCAGAGCATTTACAGAGAGTCAACACTGGGCCATGACACAGAGGTGAGTCAGAGGATTAACAGAGTCAACACTGGGCCATGACACAGAGGTGAGTCAGAGGATTAACAGAGAGTCAACCACTGTACCATAACACATAGATGAGTCAGAGGATTCACAGAGAGTCAACACTGGGCCATGACACAGAGGTGAGTCAGAGGATTAACAGAGAGTCAACACTGGGCCATGACACAGAGATGAGTCAGAGGATTAACAGAGAGTCAACACTTGGCCATGACACAGAGGTGAGTCAGAGGATTAACAGAGAGTCAACACTGGGCCATGACACAGAGATGAGCCTGAGGGTTAACAGAGTTTGTACAACTGTCTCTCCAATTAGTTTTTAAAAAGAAAAACTTCCTCACACTTATCTGCCCAAACAAATGCCTTATTCGTACTTGTCATGGACACACCTATGTTAATTCGAACAATCACCACCACCTCTTGTCCCCCACATGAAATAAGATTCAAAGGTAAAAAAAGCAGAGCAGAGAGAAGAGAGCAAAATCTTGCCTCTCAAAATACCCTCAGTGACACTTCAATCCCTAGGCCTGATCTCCTTGATGAACACTTCCGGACGTGAACAGTTAAACTTCAGTCCATTTTCTTTCCTCGGCAAAGGACTGCTACACCTTCTGAATGCTTTGTGTATTAAAACTGGGATTTTTTTTTTTTTTTTTTTTGGTCTGAAGTGATATAAACATTCTTCATATTCCATATCATTTTTTTCCTTTCATGTCTGACAGGCAGACATTTTGTAAAGCATATTTCAGCAGGACAATTCCTAGTTTTAGTCCTCAAGACCATTTTCGACAAGATGTCAGAATAAGAAGTAGCTGGACCTATACTTGACAATGGCATAGTTAAGTTCTATTTGCAATTTATCACCAATGTCATAATACAACCTGTCACATATTTGACAATGGCATAGTTAAGTTCTATTTGCAATTTATCACCAATGTTCATATACAACCTGTCACATATTTGACAATGGCATAGTTAAGTTCTATTTGCAATTTATCACCAATGTTATAATAAAACCTGTCACATATTTGACCATAGTATAGTCAAGTTTTTTATTTGCAATTCATCACCACCATGTTATAATACACAACCTGTCATATGTTTGACAATGGCAGAGTCAAGTTTTATTTGCAGCTGATCACCAATGTTATAATACAACCTGTCAGAATAAGCACTAATGATGAAGTAATGAAGCACCCTTTTTTATGGAACCACCACAAGTCACTGAATAATCTAAACACAACGAAAATCTAATACGTTACAGAAAAAATATATTTGTGAAGCTATGCCTCTTTTTTATTGGCCTATCCAGAGTTGTGACAGTTTGAGTAAAGCAGCCTCAATCTTCCAGGTGAACAGATAAAAAAAAATGTCTAGCTGGGAAGATTACAGAGCCAGTCACTATATCAGGGCAGAAAGGGTTAATGGGTTTGTCCTCGCTCCAAACTCCATCTTTCAACCATATTTTGTCAAAATTTATTTAACAGTTGTTTATCATTATCATTGTTATCATCATCATTATTATCATTATCTTTATTATTATTCAAAGTACTCATATAGCACCGGTCCTTGGTTACAGACAAAGCTCTAAGCACTTCACAATCCACTGTCTCATTTACACAAAAGGCCACCTGTCTGGACTGAGTCGAACGAAAAGTTGCCAACTACAACTGTATTCAGCTAGTTCCTTTGTAATTCAAGCAAACATCAATCATGCACCTTTTCACTCATTTCTTTGAATTTGTCATCCAGGATGCATGCTATGTGTACATGTGTCATCCATACCAACAGCAAAACTGGCCATCTCTTCCAAACGTTGCTGATAAAATTTTACGTGTGTGCAAAATGTCCCACATACCATCACACGTGGAACCTCAGTTTACAGTCTCATTTTGCAGGACTAAGTGTGGTGTCATCATTTGAAGGACTAAGTTTGGTGTCACCAGGTGGAACAGATCTTGGATCAGCCCTCTGATCCAGATCTACTCCCTGGATCTGCACCCACAATGACTGACTTTGTCTTTGAGCCACATTCCATCGTACTGACAAGTTTCATCCAAAAAAAAAAATCTTCTTTTCTTTTTTCGGTATCTGACTTTCCCCCACTTCAGTGGCATTGCACCCATGCCACTCATTCCGATCCCTCTTCCACAACCCCACACCGCAAATCCACAGGGAGCAGTCAATGTCAAGTCAACATGAGGCAACCCACCAGAGGAGACACTGCACTGCTGCCGAGTCACTTTGGTGGTGTTCAATGGTGCCTGTTCTGACCCAACATACACAGGGCACCACCTGATAAGCCCCCTTCTTCTGATGATAATGATTGGTCTGTCGCTGAGCCAGCATGAGTGATTACTCTCTCTGGAGGGTATCATGACATCCATCCAACGACAGTCCCAGCGAACTGGCCAGTGACTCTGACAACCATTTCAAGGGCGTAGATGTGGAGAGGTAAACGAAACAGAGGTCACCATGAGAGCAGGGCATGAAGGGCCGCAGAAGCTGAGACTTTTTTCTTTGTGCTGGTCGATGAGGGGAAGGATGAAGAAGATGATGCTAAGGATTTCCATACTGGTCTGAAACTGCATGGCAGGGTTGTACTCTAAGCTTTCTTTTATCATATTTCCCAGCATCAACAGGCCTGAGAGATACATACACCTGCAGTGTTGGTGAGGAAATTTGAGCAATACTCTCAAAGACACATCCATTTAGTGGATGAAACTCAACTATGCAGTCTATGTCCTGCGGTTTTGGTGAGGAAATTTGAGCAACACTCTCAAAGACACATCCATCTAGTGGATGAAACTCAACTATGCAACCAGCCGCTGTGACGAAATGGTTAGTGTCGTAGACTCCTGGCTGGGAGGTCGCAGGTTTGATTCCCATCAGAGTCATGTGGGATTTTTCTGCTCCTACCCAGAGTTGAGTTTGCTGTGGACTCAGTTGGGAAGACCGGGACCACACAGTCGAGTTTCATCCACTTAATGGATGTGTCTCTCTGAGAGTGTTGCTCAAATTTCCTGACCAACACTGCAGGTGCCTGTATCTCTTGGGCATGGTTGACGCCAGGATATATTATTATGAAAGGAAGTGTAGAGTACAGCCCTATCATGTAGTCTCAGACCGAAATGGAAATCCGTAGCATCATCTTAATCATCATCCTCATTCTCATCGATCAGCATACAAAAAAAAGTCTCATATTCTGTGGCCCTTCACACGCCCTGCTCTCATGGTGACCTCAATTTCGATGTCCTATCCACATCTGTGGCCTTGGTTTGGTTCGGTCAGGGTCAACGGTATCGGCAAGTCCATGGGGGCTGTCATTGGACGGATGTGTTGACGCCCTCCAGAGGGAAAGCTCACTCACGCCGGCTCTGCTGCGACTAAGCAATTATTGTTGTCAGTAGGGGGCTTAGTAGGTGGTGTCCTGCGTATATTGATCAGAACAGGCACCACTGAACACACCGAAGTGACTCAGCAGCAGTGCAGTGTCTCCTCCGGTGGGTTGCCTTCTCTCGACTTGACACTGACTGCTCCCTGTAGATTGCCGGTGCTGGGGTGTCGTAATGAGTGGCATGGGTGCACTGCCTCTGAGGTGGTGCACAGGTTGGGACAGCAAGGAAAAAAAAAAGAAAAAAGAAACTCAACTATGCAGTCTCTGTCTTTTCCATTTGAGCCCATAGCAAAGTCAACTTTGGGCTCAAACCGGTCAGGGCAGAAAAATTCAGTTTCATCTAAAATGGTTCATTAGTTTTCACTTCATTATACTAACAGATAGGCAAACAAAGAAAGCATGTGACACAGGTGAAAATGTAATCTTGCTAGAGGCAACAAAGCGTAACAACAAGGACAGTGACACAAGTCCCTGTCAACACTTTCACCAACACAGAAACATCAGACACCTCTTCAGTCACTTTGGCAGAGGCAACAAAGCATAACGACAGTGACACAAAGCTCCCGTCAACACTTTCACCAAACACAAAGTTCCTGTCAAAACTGTCAGGAACACAAAGTTCCTGTCAAAACTGTCACCAAACACAAAAAGTTCCTGTCAAAACTGTCATGAAACACAAAGTTCCTGTCAACACTGTCACTGAACACAGAACATCAGCCACCTCTTCAGTCAGCTTGGTGAAGGCCTCCAGCGTGGCAGCCGAGTCCAGCGGCTGATCCTCTGTCTCCCCAAATATGTGAGGGAAATATTCCGGAATGAGGCGACCCAGAACTAAGTTGGCGTCTGTGACTGTCAAAGGCCCACCTGAAAATGGAAGGTGAATAGTTCTCTGTTGGAAAATGAAATGATGTCACTAGGAAATGAATGCGATGGATGTCACAGGAAAAATGAGATGGATATCACTGGGAAATGAGATGGATGTCACTGGATGTCACTGGGAAATGAGATGGATGTCACTGGGAAATGAGATGAATGTCACTGGGAAATGAGATGGATGAAACTGGGAAATGAGATGGATGTCACCAAAGAATGAGATGGATGTCACTGGGAAATGAGATGGACATCACCAGAAAATGAGATGGATGACACTGGGAAATGAGATGGATGTCACTACTGGGAAATGAGATGGATGTCACTGGGAAATGAGATGGATGAAACTGGGAAATGAGATGGATGTCACCAAAGACTGAGATGGATGTCACTGGGAAATGAGATGGACATCACCAGGAAATGAGATGGATGACACTGGAAAACGATATGACATCACTAGAAAATGAGATGAAGTTATTGGGAAATGAGATGGATGTCACTGGGAAATGAGATGGACATCACCAGGAAATGAGATGGATGTCACCAGGAAATGAGATGGACATCACCAGGAAATGAGATGGATGACACTGGGAAATGAGATGGATGTCACTACTGGGAAATCAGAAAGATGTCATCGGGAAATGAGATGGATGTCACTACTGGGAAATGAGAAGGATGTCATCGGGAAATGAGATGATGTAATTGGAAAATGAGATAGGTGGTTGATGTTTGAATCAGTACTTGCATGTGCTATAGTGGAGTGCCAATCCCTGAGAGGATATAACAACATCAACAAAAGAAACGTCTGACGTCCATGACATCGACATTAGCACATGTCCTACACTGCTGGCTGAGAAGTGATGATAAATGTTTGAAAGGCTTTAGCTGCAGCTGAAGATAGGTGTCTGTGGATTGTGTGTCTTGGCATAAACGGTAAATGATATACTGGTGCCTCTAATCCATAGACAATGCAGCAGAGACAGCCTGAGAAGGAACGCGAGAAAAATGATCGCATGTGGGCAGGGTAGGGTGACCAACATCTCACGAAGCGAGCAGTAAACAAGACATGAGCAAAAAAAAAGAACCATCCACAACACAATTTCATACACAAACCAAGTAAAAAAAAAAAAAAAAAGTGCCCCAAAATTCATCACATTTATGTATCAGTCTCTGGAGCACTGAGCAAAGAAATAATTTAAAATGTAAGCTGACAAAGAAAAAAAAAAAGAAAAAAATCACATATGACAGCATAATAAATTGGCATTGCATTATACATCTTTTGTTGTTGTTGTTGTTGCTGCACTCATGCACACACACTGACCCTTTCTGTAACACACTGGCCCAGGATGCGCACCGGCTGACTCTGGACCAACCAGAAAGAGTCCGGAGCGGAAGAACAGCATGGAAACCACCTCCCGCAGCTACCGTGTTGATGTCCAGTTGCGGGGCTTGGATGGTCACTCCTGCCGTCGTTGTCTCAAACACATGTTCGTAGGACCCAGCGTAGCGACTGACATCTGTAGATGTTCCTGGGGACACAACGTGTACTTCATCATCAACATCTTCCTGAGGACACAATGTGTACTTCATCATAACACCTTCCTGGGGACACAATGTGTACTTCATCATAACATCTTCCTGGGGACACAATGTGTACATCATATAACATCTTCCTGAGGACACAATGTGTACTTCATCATAACACCTTCCTGGGGACACAATGTGTACTTCATCATAACATCTTCCTGGGGACACAATGTGTACTTCATTATAACACCTTCCTGGGGACACGATGTGTACTTCATCATAACATCTTTCTGGGGGGACACAATGTGCACTTCATTATAACATCTTCCTGAGGACACAATGTGTACTTCATCATAACATCTCCCTGAGGACACAATGTGTACTTCATCATAACATCTTCCTGGGGACACAATGTGTACTTCATCATAACATCTTTCCCTGGGACACAATGTGTGTACTACATTATACACATTCATCATAACCCTTCCTGGGGATACTTCATCATAACACCTTCCTGGGGACACAATGTGTGTACTTCATCATAACATCTCCTGACACAATGTGTACTTCATCAAACATCTTCCCTGGGACACAATGTGTACTTCATCATAACATCTCCCTGAGGGACACAATGTGTACTTCATCATAACACCTTCCTGGGGACACAATGTGTACTTCATCATAACATCTTCCCTGGGACACAATGTGTACTTCATCATAACATCATCCTGAGGATACAATGTGTACTTCATCATAACACCTTTCTGGGGACACAATGTGTACTTCACCACCACATCTACCTGGGGACTCACTGAATATTTCATCATAACATCTTTGTACTTAAAACTCTCCTATTAACGATTCTTCTATGTCCTGTGTAAATAACAGATGTTCCTGGGGACAAAATGCGTACTTCATCATAGCATCTCTGTATTTAGAACTCTCCTACTAACGATTCTTCTATGTCATGTGTAAATTACAGATACCTTCTATTTTAGCTTATCTGTCATGTTCACAATTTACACAGCTTTATGAAGGCAGCATATTTTTCCCCTTATTCAGGACATAAATCTTCTAAAGTCTGAAGAACATGTTCTTAAATATGAAAGAGAATATCTAGTTCTTGTGTGCCTATCTCTTGCATGATACATTTCATACAACATGAACAGAATGTGTGAACATTCATAATGTTTTGCCATTGGTCACAGCATCGTCAGCTGACCTTGTAAGTCAACTGAAACTGTTCACACAGACAGCATCAACGCATACACGCCTGTCATCAGCACATCACAGCCACATGTGTCAAGGCTCAACCCAGCTTCCAAAACTCAAGAAAGTTTTTTTTAATTTTCATGTTCACTTTGCAGTTGTTTGAGAAGTTTAGACACTGAGCAGCTGAGGAAGAAGAACTGCTTTAGTGGAGGGGTGGGGGTGGGGGGGGGGTGGGGCAGGAAAGGATGATGAGCAGAAGTATGGAAGAGGTGGAGGGATGGGGCAGTAGACAAATGGACAGGGAAGGTATGAACCGGAGGTGGGATGAAAAAATTCTATGTTTCGTCCATCAATCAGAAGATGTCCTTATTTATGGCTCATGAAATACAAATCATCAGAAATAATTCCATGTCTGACCTCTGGCCCTAGAAGGTGACGCTGACCTTGTTTGTACTGAAGACTAAGAGGATTTTAACCATGAAGAAGCTGAATAAGGGATATCACTCTTCAAAAACTTCACACTGGTTTTCTGTCTTTGTCACTTTATTAAACATATCAGTATATGTGTATGTCTACCTGATTCATCAAATTCTGTAAATTTACTTGTAATTAGTGTATAATAAAACCCTAAGTTTATCCGTTGCTGGAGTACCCCAAAGTATCACAGAGGGAAGGGGGGGGGGGGGGGAGAAAAAGCCCGAAAACTGGCTGAGACCATACCTCCCATGTCAAATCCAATGACAGGGTGGCCAGTCTTCTGGCTGTAGGTGGTGATGGCATAGCCCACCACTCCTCCTGCTGGGCCTGACAGGATGGCGTGGGACCCGGTGAACCTGGTGCAAAAGATCCACAGCTGCAGAACATACCTAATCCTCCACTTCATGTCAAGCAGTCAATCCTACTTGATCTGCTGGTATGTAAAGCAAGGAAAACCTGCTGTGGATATGAAAAGGAAAGGCTATACTGATGTGTGCCCCTACAAAAGATAACACACACTGACAGAGAGTAGCTCCACAAATAATTCAGAAAGCTTCTGTCTGTCAACTGATAATCTCTTGCTGGGCTAAATGTGAATATGTAGCCGGAGTGGTGAAGGGACATAATCATTACTCCGCAAAAAGCTGAGGAATGGGGGGGGCGAAGAGGAGAGAGCAGCAGCAAATCCGTTGTAAAAAAACATTCAACAGAATTGATGGCAACATATTTTATTACCAGGAATGATGACAACATATTTACCACCAGGACTGATGACAACACATTTTACCACCAGCATTCATGACAACATATTTTACCACTAGGATTGATGACAACACACATTTTACCACCAGGATTGATGACAACATATTTTACCACCAGGACTGATGACAACGTATTTTACCACCAGGATTGATGACAACTGTTCTATCACCAGCATTGATGACAATATATTTTACTACCAGGATTGATGACAACATATTTTACCACCAGGACTGATGACAACATATTTTACCACCAGAATTGATAACGACATATTTTTACCACCAGGACTGATGACATCATATTTTACTACCAGGATTGATGAGTATTGACAACAAATTTTACCACCAGGATTGATGACAACATATTTTATCACCAGATAAGTTTTCTTTCTTCTTTTTCTTTTCTGTTTAGTCCAGAACATGTTACAGCATTTTTTTTTTTTTTCATTTGTCAAGGTGGGCTTCCATGAACGGGTAGGGATGGAGATGGTGACAGTCAGAGACGGGGCTGGACATTCCTGAACCCCTGAAAACGCCTAACACCTGACCATGCAGATAAAGAGAGGGAGGGAAAGCGGGAGGGACACCTGTGGACAGAGTTAATACTTTCCAGACGAGCGCGGCAGAGCAACGCCGCTTCCCTGCATGCGCGTGCACCGCACGTGCTTACAACCGTTGCAGACGTGCGATTTTCACACTTTTTTATTTTATTTTATGTCTCCTAATATAAACCTAACAAGCAATGTTATATATCAACGGAAAGGGTAAAGTGCGAACTTTGTAATGAGCATAGAATTAAAATACATTTTTGGTAAAATAGCAATGCTTTGTTACGGAAACAACATATAAGTAAAATGTAGGAGAACACAATCTAGTTTACGTTTGTTTGGTTAGTATGACAATATAGCAATGAGGAAGAAAAGGGGGCAAAAAACTTCGCTCTTACTTTGAACAGATGCAGAGAAAGCCTGAGTTATTCAATATGTGTAATCCAAGTGAATTCTTTTTTTTTTTTTTTTTAAGGCATTGAAATCAATGCACACAGTACACACTTTTCACTGTTTTTGTTTCAGATGATACGACTTATAAAACTATTAAATACACAGAGCAAATAAAAATGAAGCTCAGATCTTTTCGAAAAAACGTGTACACCTTTACCCCCTCATTTTCTGAACTACTTTACTGAACCAGTTCTAAAACCGCATGTCATTACTCCTTCTGCCCGATATGTTGGTGAGGCAGGAAATTCCACACGTGCCTTACAGTGCCAGACGGGTCTCTTTGTTCAGACTGCTCTAAGGTCACAAAGGTCATCGCTAGTGCATGTAAACTTACCCTCCCAGTGGCTAGAACCCTGTTCTAAATATTTATGGCAGCTGCATCCCTAGACGGTAGACGAGAGAGCATGGGAATTTTTTATAGTTGTGCCGTCACGGAGGCACGGCACGTCCGGGCAGTACCGCAGTGCTGCCGTCACCAGTGCACGGCTCGTTGTGAACGGGTCAACAGAGTTGCCGTCACTATCGCACAGCGCGTCGCGAAAAAGGTTAAGTGTCATCACTTGGAGCATAGCTCTTCCTCAACACAAGCTGACAAAGGCGATGGAAAATGAACAACAATGGGGTCTGTGATGACAGGTCCTTTGGTATGGACCCCAGGCACAGCTGCCAACCTTTCAACTCCATAAAATCGAAAATCCTGAGCAGAAGAGGAAGAAAGGATAGGGAAGGGGGTTGAGGAGGGAGGGGTATGGAGAAGACTACGTCCCTTCTGAGCTCATGGCCTTGGTGTGATGTCATTATCTGAAAAGAGCACCGGTTTATTAAAGGAAAATTTCTCTGTACACACACACACACACACACACACACACACACACACACACACACAATATAATACTCTTATTAGAATGTACAGATCTGCAACAAATCATTTATTTTTGTTGTTTTTCTTTTTTCTGATTTTCATGCTTTTTCAACTTAAATAGAACATTGGAGAGAACAAATTTTGTACTGTGATCTGAAATCTGTAAAAAATTTCTAACAATTAGTGACATTTGGCAGTTACGCACAGGGACAGAAATAATTATTGATGTTTCTGGGTAGAGCTGAGGGTGGGTGTATGGGAGAGACGGGGGGGGGGGGGGGGGGGGGGGGGGGGGGGGGGGGGGGGGGGGGCTGGAGGTCCAAGTGGCTGGAAGCAGAGGTTGAAAAGAAAGAGCAAAAAAAAAAAAAAAAAAAAAAAAAAAAAAGGGGGAGGTTATCAGTATATAAATTAAAAAAAAAAAAAAAAAAGACCCATACCGACCTATGATTATGTTCAAACATGATAAAAAACTAACACATCTCATGCGGTCCAAATTGAACAGAATTTCCACACCCACACCACCAGGTACTCACCCCTGCTCAAAACCTAATTGCAAAATCTGCCCCCTCACTACACCAGACACCATCCTACAGGGCCCTGAGGACTCCTTCACTATTAAACGCACAGTCTCCTGCCAGAGCCACAATATAGTATACGCTATCCACTGGCAGCTGTGTGGCAAGATATATACAGGTGAGACATCCCACACATTGGAGACACGCATCTCTGAACACCTAGCTAACATCCGCTACCACTGACCCAAACCCCTTGCCCTACATTTCAACCACCCCCAACAAAAAAACATCAACCATGTGAAAGTCTTGGCACTCTGACAATCACAGAGTGACAGCTTTCAACGTACATCACAAGAGACCCATTGCCAAACAGGGCACGCTACAGCCCCAAGGCATCAACAACATCCAACAGTAACACTAATAAATATACCCACAACTTCCACACCAGGGAGAATGGAGAGGAACACTATAGACACCACAGCAGAATGGAGAGGAACGCTATAGACACCACGGCAGAATGGAGAGGAACACTATAAACACTATGGCAGAATGGAGAGGAACACTATAGACACCACAGCAGAATGGAGAGGAAACACTATAGACACCAGGGCAGAATGGAGAGGAACACTATAAACACTACGGCAGAATGGAGAGGAACACTATAGACACCAGGGCAGAATGGAGAGGAACGCTGTGACACCAGAGCAGAATGGAGAGGAACACTATAGACACCAGGGCAGAATGGAGAGGAACACTATAGACACCAGGGCACTAGAATGGAGAGGAACACTATAGACACCACAGCAGAATGGAGAGGAACACTATAGAGACACCAGGGCAGAATGGAGAGGAACACTGCAGACATCACAGCAGAATGGAGAGGAACACTATAGACACCAGGGCAGAATGGAGAGGAACACACTATAGACACCAGGGCAGAATGGAGAGGAACACTACAGACACCAGGACAGAACGGAGAGGAACACTACAGACACCACAGCAGAATGGAGAGGAACACTACAGACACCAGGGCAGAATGGAGAGGAACACTATAGACACCAGGGCAGAATGGAGAGGAACACTACAGACACCAGGGCAGAACGGAGAGGAACACTATAGACACCAGGACAGAATGGAGAGGAACACTACAGACACCAGGGCAGAATGGAGAGGAACACTACAGACACCAGGGCAGAACGGAGAGGAACACTACAGACACCAGGGCAGAACGGAGAGGAACACTACAGACACCAGGGCAGAACGGAGAGGAACACTACAGACACCAGGGCAGAACGGAGAGGAACACTACAGACACCACAGCAGAATGGAGAGGAACACTAGAGACACCAGTGCAGAACGGAGAGGAATACTATAGACACCAGGGCAGAATGGAGAGGAACACTATAGACACCAGGGCAGAATGGAGAGGAACACTATAGACACCAGGGCAGAATGGAGAGGAACACTACAGACATCACAGCAGAATGGAGAGGAACACTATAGACACCAGGGCAGAATGGAGAGGAACACTATAGACACCACAGCAGAATGGAGAGGAACACTATAGACACCAGGGCAGAATGGAGAGGAACACTACAGACACCACAGCAGAATGGAGAGGAACACTACAGACACCAGGGCAGAATGGAGAGGAACACTATAGACACCAGGGCAGAATGGAGAGGAACACTACAGACACCAGGGCAGAATGGAGAGGAACACTATAGACACCAGGGCAGAATGGAGAGGAACACTATAGACACCACAGCAGAATGAGAGGAACACTATAGACACCAGGGCAGAATGAAGAGGAACACTACAGACACCAGGACAGAACGGAGAGGAACACTACAGACACCACAGCAGAATGGAGAGGAACACTATAGACACCAGGGCAGAATGAAGAGGAACACTACAGACACCAGGGCAGAATGAATGGAGAGGAAGGAGACACTATAGACACCACAGCAGAATGGAGAGGAACACTACAGACACCAGGACAGAATGGAGAGGAACACTACAGACACCAGGACAGAACGGAGAGGAACACTACAGACACCACAGCAGAATGGAGAGAGAACACTACAGACACCAGGGCAGAATGGAGAGGAACACTACAGACACCAGGGCAGAACGGAGAGGAACACTACAGACACCAGGGCAGAACGGAGAGGAACACTACAGACACCTGGGCAGAACGGAGAGGAACACTACAGACACCAAGGCAGAACGGAGAGGAACACTACAGACACCACAGCAGAACGGAGAGGAACACTACAGACACCAGGGCAGAACGGAGAGGAAACACACTACAGACACCAGGGCAGAACGGAGAGGAACACTACAGACACCAGGGCAGAACGGAGAGGAACACTACAGACACCAGGGCAGAACGGAGAGGAACACTACAGACACCAGGGCAGAATGGAGAGGAACACTACAGACACCAGGGCAGAACGGACAGGAACACTATTTGCAGAGACCCGGTCTTGACACACAACTGACAGAGCCAGAGCAACCTGGTACACTGATCTTCAGTGCAGCGCCCTCATGGCTCTTCCAAGAATTGAGAGAGAGAGAGAGAGAGAGAGAGAGAGAGAGAGAGAGAGAGAGAGAAGAAAGAAGAGGGGTGACAGAGAGAGAGGAGAGAAAGTGAGAGATAGAGTGACAGAGAGAGAGAGACTGGAGAGACAGAGAGAAAGAGAGAGAGAGAGAGAGAGCAGTGACCAATGGACAGAGACAGGTCCTGATGAAGACTGTACACTTACGCCTGGACTGGCGTCAGCCCTCCATCAGATCTCATGAACAGAACCTTGGTATTCTGGAACCAAACACATCACACGCCACCACCATCACCATCCTCTTCTTCATCACCATAACAACCCCCCACCCCCACCCCAACCCCCCTCTGCAAATATAATCAATACTGACATCTATTCCATTCTCTTATCACTGAGACGGAGGTATCATCCCCTTCACCATTTTCTGTGAACAGTGTGGGAGATTGGTCAGTGCACATTACTGTATTTCAGTTCAAATTCTTCGGAAACATACCAGTTTTATCAGTGAGACAACATGACGACACACATCATTGTGCCCACATGGTTTACTTTCAACTCTTGGTCACCGGAAGTGTGCCTGCCTATGAAGCACCAACTGTTGATGGCTGAGCACAAGGTTGTTGAGAATAAATGAGCTACAGCTTCTATCTATAACTTATCATCTTGGTATGAGCAAGTTCCTTTTTGGATGGTCATCCTTGGCCTGCCACTGAGTGAACAAGCAAACCCCGGGATGAAAAATCAGCCGCCAGTTTTGTTGCACTGGGCTTCTTATTGATCAATGATCACATCAACACTTATGACTGGCGGGGAGTGACTATCTGATGGTATTGATAAATTAGGAAACATGTCCATGGTATTTGAATTGACTTAGTGGACTTTCATGAGAGTTTCTAGGCTGGAAGATAATTCAAGTGTCATTAAATCAATACCAAATTTAATCCAGCAAAAAAATGATATGGCAAAAAATAGAAGGACTGGTAGCTAGCTTGTTACAGACAACAATAAAACAAAAACCAAAAAAAAACAACACCCCCACACCTTCTACAGAGAAATGACAATAATCATTAATGAGGGAAGGAAATACTGTGTTGTGTATCACATTCAAAAAAGTGTTTTCCGCATTAACGTGTAAATATCAGCATCTGTGTTGACCTCACACAGACCATCAGATTCTCACAGTGGATTCACCTTCAGGTTGTCCTTGAACCCCTTAGCGAAGCTGGACACATAGTTTTTGATGCAAGGAGTCAGGTACGCATCGGCACAGGCTGCCCCACAGAAAAACAAACACCACATTTGAAAAAAAAAATTGGAAACTATTGACAAGAGAAACCCATCTTCACAAACTGGACGTGGGGTGGTTAAATGGTCATGACTAGTGTGAAAGAGCACTAAGAAGAGCACTGAGGGATCTGTCCAACTTGCTAGGGTCTAAGGAGAACACAGACCCTGGCACATTGGACAGGTCCCTCATCTACCCTTTAATCCAGATCTACATCAAGACATCAGGAAACACACACACACACACACACACACACACACACACACACACACACACACATACACATGTGCACACACACACACACACACACACACACACACACACACACACACACACACACACACACACATTAAAAGAAAGTTAAAGGGCATGCTTATTGTGTAACATGGTAGAATAAAAAGCAGGGCTGCATGTAGACTTTAAGCATTTTCTATTCTCTTTTTTTTTGTTGTTGGAGAGCTACGGTAAGGCAATGTTGCTTACAGCCAGTCGACTGCAAGAAGAGCTGTGAGTATGTCAGTTCAACAGTGAAAACAAAATCATGTTTCTGCCAGGGAAAGCAATAGTAGATACAGACTGAAAGAATTACCTCCCATGTCCCTTTTAAAAAATAGGATGTGAAAACTACACATGAAGTATATTTCACAAGAAGGTTTTAATATTCAACGAAAATACATTACTTCACAGATGATTGTTAAATTAGTGACTGTAACTTCCATGTTCATGTTCAGGTGAAAATAATTATAGTTTCTCTGAACAAGATCCTGGATTGTTCATGTTCAGGTGAAAATTATTACACTCTCTGAACAGATCCTGGATTGTTCATGTTCAGGTGAAAAATTATTACAGTCTCACTGAACAGATCCTGGATTGTTCATGTTCAGGTGAAAATTGTTACAGTCTCCCTGAACAAGATCCTGGATGTTCATGTTCAGTTGAAAATTATTACAGTCTCACTAAACAGATCCTGGATTGTTCATGTTCAGGTGAAAATTATTACAGTCTCTGAACAGATCCTGGATTGTTCATGTTCAGGTGAAAATTATTACAGTCTCACTGAACAGATCCTGGATTGTTCATGTTCAGGTGAAAATTACTACACTCTCTGAACAGATCCTGGATTGTTCATGTTCAGGTGAAAATTACTACACTCTCTGAACAGATCCTGGATTGTTCATGTTCAGGTGAAAATTATTACAGTCTCACTGAACAGATCCTGGATTGTTCATGTTCAGGTGAAAATTCTTACAGTCTCACTGAACAGATCCTGGATTGTTCATGTTCAGGCAAAAATTATTACAGTCTCACTGAACAGATCCTGGATTGTTCATGTTCAGGTGAAAATTATTACAGTCTCACTGAACAGATCCTGGACTGTTCATGTTCAGGCAAAAATTATTACAGTCTCTGAACAGGGTCCTGGATTGTTCATGTTCAGGTGAAAATTATTACAGTCTCACTGAACAGATCTTGGATTGTTCATGTTCAGGTGAAAATTGTTACAGTCTCTGAACAGATCCTGGATTGTTCATGTTCAGGTGAAAATTATTACAGTCTCACTGAACAGATCCTGGATTGTTCATGTTCATGTGAAAATTATTACAGTCTCACTGAACAGATCCTGGATTGTTCATGTTCAGGTGAAAATTGTTACAGTCTCACTGAACAGATCCTGGATGTTTCATGTTCAGGTGAAAATTATTACAGTCTCACTGAACAGATCCTGGATTGTTCATGTTCAGGTGAAAATTATTACAGTCTCTGAACAGATCCTGGATTGTTCATGTTCAGGTGAAAATTATTACAGTCTCACTAAAACAGATCCTGGACTGTTCATGTTCAGGTGAAAATTATTACAGTCTCTGAACAGATCCTGGATTGTTCATGTTCAGGTGAAAATTATTACAGTCTCACTGAACAGATCCTGGATTGTTCATGTTCAGGTGAAAATTATTACAGTCTCTGAACAGATCCTGGATTGTTCATGTTCAGGTGAAAATTATTACAGTCTCTCTGAACAAGATCTTGGATTGTTCATGTTCAGGTGAAAATAATTACAGTCTCTCTTAGCAGATCTTTGATTGTTCATGTTCAGGTGAAAATTATTACACTTTCTGTGAACAAGATCCTGGATTGTTCATATTGAGGTGAAAATAATTACAGTCTCTCTGAACAGATCCTGGATTGTTCATGTTCAGGTGAAAGTTATAACAATCTCTCTGAACAGATCCTGGATTGTTTATGTTCAGGTGAAAATTATTACAGTCTCACTGAACAGATCCTGGATTGTTCATGTTCAGGTGAAAATTATTACAGTCTCTGAACAGATCCTGGATTGTCCATGTTCAGGTGTAAATTATTACAGTCTCACTGAACAGATCCTGGATTGTTCATGTTCAGGTGAAAATTACTACACTCTCTGAACAGATCCTGGATTGTTCATGTACAGGTGAAAATCATTACACTCTCTGAACAGATCCTGGATAAGGGTTGCTTTGACCTCAAAAGCACAAAGTGCAACAGTCCTGACATTTTAAGTGTAGGATTCCCAATTTAAGTGAAAGCACTCACATGCGATATCACAAGTTGGATTCAATAGCGCTTTCTGTGGTACTTCACTTTGTACACGACAAGGGGGCAGGCTAAGAAGACACAAATCTCACTCGTTATTATGTGGTTCTGACTTGACTTAGAACCAGTCAGACTGGGAAAGAACAAAACCAGTCAATAAGGAGGCTAAATTGTGACTGATGATACAAAATGGTGTGACCCAGTCGCTGAGTAGGGCTTACCATGAAAATGAAAATGTGACAACAATTTGCATTGATGTGTGTTGATATATGTGACATCCGTTTCAAATGGATTATATTCAGTGATTCAAACGGGGGAAGTACAAGGCCCGGTAGAAAGCAATTCATTGTTTATGACTGACATCTGCATGTGTAGCATGCTAAAATCTTGCTTTACTAAAAGCATGGTGTGGCTGTGATAGAATCAGTATCCGCATGCTTCACAAGCACGTAGAGCACACAGAGATAAACAAGCAAAACATGCCTAGGCTGTGCTAGGGAAACCGCCGCCGTGTTCCCAGTGAAGCTGACCAGTGCTGACAGTGACTGCTGTTGGGGCCCTCTACCAGCTGTCAGGTGAATGTACCATGAATAAATCTCTGTCAGTTGTAAAGGAAAAATATGCATGTCCAATATGTTTGAGTTTGAGCATGATTGAATTTAAGACACATGCTCTCCACTGAGTGAATTTTCATTTCACTTTGTGCGTGTTTGTCAGTCTCTTTCAATTGTTTTTTTTGTCGGCAACTCTTTGTACTGCTTGCCAGAAATGCGTGTGACAGACAGAGCACCCATTCATATTTCATATCGTTCTGTCAGTCAAAGACCCAACGATCCAGTGACATCAATCACACACAGTCCGCTGCTTTCTGGCACAAAGTGTTTATGAAGAAACACAGCATCCTACTTCTGTCACACACTATCAGCCAGATGGCATATATCACACTACAAGTAGGGAGGAAAGCTTGAGGAAGATAAGTGCAAGACAGGTGGCAGCTATGTGCCTGCAGTGCACTATTCAGTCAAAATGCTGCCACTTCTACCGCTTTCTTCTCACCTCTCCTTGGTGAATGGTAGGAGATCAGGGGCCATTTCCCTTTCCTTCTAAACTAAGTATCACTCTGCAACCAGCCGCTATGGCGAAGTGGTTAGCGTCACAGACTCCTGGCTGGGAGGCCATGGGTTCGAATCCCATCAGAGTCATCTGGGTTTTTCTGTCCCCACCGGCTCCTACCCAGAGTTGAGTTTGCTGCCGACTCAGTTGGGAAGACTGGGACCACACAGTCGAGTTTCGTCTACTTAATGGATGCGTTTCTGAGAGTGTTGCTCAAATTTCCTGACCAACACTGCAGGTGCCTGTATCTCTCGGGCCTGGTTGATGCCGGGATATATTATGAAAGGAAACATAGAGTACAGCCCTGTCATGTAGTCTCAGACCAAAATGGAAATCCGTAGCATCATCTTAATCATCCTCATTCTCATTGATCAGCATAAAAAAAAAAGTCTCAAATTCTGTTGCCCTTCATGCCTCTCATGGTGACCTCAATTTTGATGTCCTCTCCATGCCTGTGGTCGTGGTTTGGTTCCGTCAGGGTCAACGGTATCGGCGGGTTCATGGGGGCTGTCGTTGGACAGACATGATGGCACCCTCCGGGGGAGAGAGCTCACTCACGCCAGCTCCGCGACTAAGCAATTATTGTCGTCAGTAGGGTGGTTAGTAGGTGGTGTCCTGCGTATGTTAGATCAGAACAGGCACCACTGAACACCACCGAAGTGACTCTCGCTGCAGTGCAGTGTCTCCTCCGGAGGGTTGCCTCTTGATGACTCGACACTGACTGCTCCCTGTGGATTGCCAGTGCCGGGGCTGCAGCGGGGCCGACCACGCTGTGGCTGTGGACGAGGTGTCAGAATGAGCGGCGTGGGTGCACTGCCTCTGAGGTGGCGCAGAGGCTGGGACAGCAAAGAAAAAAAAAGTATTACTCTGCAGACAAGTGTGTGTGAAGATTGCCTCATGACAACTGGGCAGTCACTGCTCCCTATGGCTTGCTGGCACTGGAACTGTAGTGAGGAGACCAGGCTGTGGCTGTGGACAAGCAGTCAGTATGATCAACATGGCCGCAATGCTACTAAGGTGGTACAGAAGACCGGACAGCCAAAAAACCCAAACCCAACCAAACCAAACCAAAATGGCAGGTACCTGTGTAGCCACGTGGCACAATGCGCACCATGGGCATGACATCAGACGACAGCGACACCTGCTTGAAGCCCATGCTGCGGGCGATCTCACCCACCTGTTGCTCATGGTCAGGGCACCTGAGGACAAATAATCACTACCTGCTCAGTACTACACAATTTCACTGTAAAAGACAAGTTTTTGCTACAGGTATGCAAAGCAGGGTCTATGACCCAGTCCCAAAGATCTTTACAAAACTGTATGAATCGTTGATACCAACATAACATTCATATCCCTGTATAAAAAAAACAGAAATATCAAAGTTTACACATGATGGTTTCCATGTCAGCTTCTTTCCATTTTAAACCCACTTCATCTTCAGTTCAAACATGATGAAAGTTGCCTGATAGGGCAAAAGGTCAGAGTTCACCTTCAGTTCAAACATGATGAAAGTTGCCTGATAGGGCAAAAGGTCAGAGTTCACCTTCAGTTCAAACATGATGAAAGTTGCCTGATAGGGCAAAAGGTCAGAGTTCATCTTCAGTTCAAACATGATGAAAGTTGCCTGACAGGGCAGAAGGTCAGAGTTCATCTCCAGTTCAAACATGATGAAAGTTGCCTGATTGGGCAAAAGGTCAGAGTTCATCTTCAGTTCAAACATGGTGAAAGGTCAGACAGGGGAAATCTTTTCAAATTCTGTTCAGCCATTGTTTCTGTTTGCATGCACCAAACATAGTAACTTCACCTGGCTGGTTCCACAGAAATTGTGACATTCTTACTCTCTTTGGTCTGAAGCCTCATCAAAGTGTGACCTATGAGCAACCCAATCTGCCCGTCTCCCATCACCAGTTAACTGCTGGTCCATCAGATTCTGTTTGTCAAAGCTGACTCTACCATTTGTTCTCATAGCCATTATTTGGGAAGGTCTGAGTGTTAAGATGCAGTGTTTGAGGTGCATGCAGTTGTGCAAGATCTGGTCATTTGCAAGCAGCTAAAAACCCAAAACATCTGACATCTTTTCAGCTCTTACTGTGTGTGACAATGAGTGGCAGTCAGAGGTCTGCTTGTCTGGGCATTTTAACATGTATATCATTCTCTTTTCCAACTCAGCTGCAATCCTGATGTGCCTTCATGGTCCCCTAGGTTACAAACATTTCAATTCGACTTTGCACACTGAAAGCATGGCATCTTTTGAAGAAGAAAAAAAGCATTGCCACAAAAGCTTGGACAAAGGTGAATATTTGATTTTCACCAATTTTTTCCATTGCTTCATAATATATGTGAAAAACCATGGAAGGTCCTTTTCTAAAATGAAACAATCCCCCCCCCCCCCCCCCCCCCCCCCCCCCAAAAAAAAAAAAAAAAAAACAAGAATCTTTTTTCCCTTCAAATGAGATTCTTCTGTCTCAAGGGTGGGCATTACAATCAGGTCCTGGAAATCGAATGCAACATCTGATCAGTAAGGAAGCAGAACCTCCTCATTTTAAGTGTGATAATAACACAACCATACGACAAAAATAAAGCCTAATAAAAAGCCATTTAACAAATAAAAACATGAAAATAGATGGGGGGTGAACTCCTAGTGGTCTAGATCTAAAACAATTTCATATAGCACTTAAAATGCTAAACCTTTTTTCCAAATATAAAATTTGACCATCAAGCAACTAACCTAAAAACACACACACACACACACACACACACACACACACACACTGAGAGAGAGAGAGAGAGAGAGAGAGAGAGAGAGAGAGAGAGAGAGAGAGAGAGAGAGA
>JADBJO010003352.1:0-32500 GCA_016801955.1 Conus betulinus | reverse complement strand
GACATATATTATTATAACAATTGCATCAAATGTAATGACAAAAGCAATGGGATAACATCATACAAAAGATTTATTTTCTCATCCAGGGAGATTGAAAGTCTGATCCATAGGCTTCGTTTAAACTCGTTTAAAACAAAATATTGCAAAGATATTAAATGTATGTGTGGAGATTCTATAAGTGTCAATCATTTACTGATTCATTGTCCCAAAACAAAAGAGCTTTTTAATAAATCAGGTATTGAGGGTTTGTTGATGGATCGACTCTTTATCACTATCTAGTATATTAAACAATTTTGCTACTCTTGAATCTGTTTCCAAATGTTTATTAGGCTGTTCACTTAATATTTATCTTTAGCAATTGTGATTGTTACCATTACCATTCTAGTTTAAAGTTCTGACGAATAGGATGGGGTGGAGGGTTATGATTACATTCCTTACGAACTACTTTAAAACTTACACTCCCTTAAAAAAATGCATCTCTCTCATTCCTTACATCAAGTTCACTCTACACTATAATATTGTCTGAATCACTTTTAGTGGAAGGACATTAAAACTGAAGAACAACAAGCACTCCTGTGTACAGACACACTGTCAGACAGAGAGACAGACACACACACAAATCTAAAATCACTCTTATTGAACAAATGTTCAACTGAAGGACACATACATGTATGTACACGCGCGCACGCACATATACACATATACGCACACAGACACACACACACATTAGTACACAAATACAGACATATTCCGGCAAACACACACACACATGCGCGCGCACACACACACACACACACACGCACATGCACACACACACATATGCATGCATGCAAACACACACACACTTTATGACACATTCACAATACATCATATACACACTGTCACCACAAAGAATGATACACATATACAAATACACACTCATATACATTCTCACACACACACACACAAAGAATGACACACACAAAAACACATACACACACACACACACACACACACACACACACACAAGACAAATACATGCACATACAATGTTACATCCCTTCCCCTCTCCCTCTACCTCTTCCATCCCATCCCATCCCCCTCTTCTTCTACTTCTTCCTTCCATCCATCCCCCTCTCCCTCTTATCCCCTCCCCCTCTTCCTCTACTTCTTCCTTCCATCCCTCCCCCTCTTCCCTCCCATCCCCTCCACCTCTCCCTCTTTCCTCCCATCCCCTCCATCCCCCCCCTCTCCCCCCCCTCCCCCCATCGTATCACCTCATCCTCTCACCCCTCTCTTTTACATTTGTTCTTTTGTCATCATGTAAAAATTTGGTCTATCCCCCTATAATTTCCAATTCTGAGATTATAACCCTTGGGCATGAGCATTTCAGCACATGATTGTGTTGTAAATTGGCAAAAGCACAGTCATACACATTCATGCCTTACCCACAAAAGCATGCAAACTACGGTAATATGAGGTGAACTCTCAATCTCCCCTCTTTAACATGCAGATCAACAAACTCAAAGACAATAAAAAAAAAAAAATTTTCTTGCATAAAATGCTTGCCACAAGCCTGGCCAAAAAGCCCTCATTCTCACAGACACAGACCTTAACATTGCACTTTTTGCAATGATGTGTGGCTTAGCACCGTATATCTCTCTCTCTCTCTCTCTCACACACACACACACACACACACACACACACACACACACAACACACACACACACACACACACACACACACACACACACACACACACACACACACACACACACATACACATGTGGACACATTCGCACACACACACACACACACATACACACACACACACACACATTCTCATGTACACACACACACACACCACACACACACACACGCACACACACATGCACAAGCACACACACACATAGAAGAAGCAATGAACACATGAACTGATGACAGCATGGTCACTGGGCATCAGAGCAGATCAAACGGTGTCTGACAATCAGCCGCTTCATCTCTCAATGTGACAAAGGATGTGTGCTGTGTGCATCCTCCCTGTGCATCAGAACGGGCTTAACAAGATCTTTGGCCCGGCAACTTGTTTTCTGAACATGTACACACAGTCTGTCACACAGACACAGATGCATGCATGCACCTGCATTCACACACTGCACTGTCTCTCTCTCTACACATGCTTACATACAAAAACACACATGCATACACATACATTATACTGACACACCCTGTCTCTTTCTGTCTCTCACATCTATGTGTACACACACACACACACACACACACACACACACACACACACACACACACACACACACACACACACACACACACACACACACACATGCACGCAAACACACACATACACACGCACACACACACACACACACACACACACACACACACACACACACACACACACAAACAAAGACACACACACCACAACAACTCCAATCCACCTTGAGGCACAAAAACCCAAAAAAGAAAGCCACAGGGCACTCCGCAGTGGGCACACCTCTGCCAATGCCGAATAGATTCTGGATCTGACCTTTGACACCGATCTGCATCACTCACCCACAAGAAAACTCAATGGGTTCACCCCTCACGCCCCATTCCATCTTTTTACCCAGTTTCACTGAAACAGGTTCACCAGTTTTTGTGTATCATTGCTGAACAAATCCAACATCTGCCCTTTAACTTCACTGTAGGTCATGGGTATTATATGACCCACAATCATGATTTTCACTTCATAACTGAGACAGTTTTTAAGTTTATCTTAACGAAAATTGCATGACTATGTCAATAAAGCATAACCCTGCCCCTGAACCAGAAAATGTTTGTTTCTGTCCTTGAACAAAGGAGCAAACAATAAACACGACCAGAGAGAGGATTCTTTCCTTCCGAAAGAGTGTGGGTCACTGAAGACCCATGACACATGCGAGGTTTTATTCCTTGAGGAAAAGCAGGGGTCCATGAAGACCCACTGCACACAAAAGGGCTCTATTCTGAAAAAGCAGAGGTTCTCTAAGACCTACACAGTGTACAAAAGGGCTCTATTGTGAAAAAAAAAAGAGGTCCTCTAAGACCCACTGTATACAGGAAGGGCTCTATTCTTCCACAAAAAGCATGGGTTCTCTGGAAGGGCTCTATTGTGAAAAAAGCAGAGGTCCTATCAGGTATACAGGAAGGATTTATTCACAAAAGCATTCTGTGAGCATCCTATGGCACACAAAAATTTGAGCAACATACAGTGAAAGTGAATGCAGATCTATCCATACCAAAGTTGAATGAGTTCATTCAAAGCCATGTGCTACCTTTCCTCCAGTTTTTGTTCAAATCAGTTGAAACCTTTTTACATACTGAATGAGTTCGTTCAAAGGTTATATGCTACCTTTCCTCCAACTTTTGTTCAAATCAGTTGAAAACTTTTTACATACTCTCAGACAAACCAACCAGCCGACAGAAGCAGGTGCAAGCATACCCTTCTGGTAGCAAGAACATTAACAGTACTCTTTGGGGAAGGTAACACAACAGCTCTACAGCCACATGCAGACAGACCAAGTCAAAAATGTTGGGGCGAGCTTGGTTGCCAATGTAGAGCAGATCACGGAACCCCTGGGTGATGACCAGGGCTGTCTTCTCCCCTTTGCGTTCCAGCAGTGCGTTGGTGGCCACAGTGGTCCCCATGCGGATCCAATCCACCTGGCTGGTGTCCACAGGTTTGGTGCTGGGGGCATGAGTTTCCAGATTCCTGCAAGAAAGATTCAACTGGTTGCCGATTCCTGTCTCTCTCTCTGTGTATGTGTGTGTGTGTGTGTGTGTGTGTGTGTGTGCGTATGCGTGTGTGTGTGTGTGTGTGTGTGTGTGTGTGTGTGTGTGTGTGTGTGTGTGTGTGTGTGTTTAATCTATTTCTTTTAATGATAGAATTGAAATGATTTGGAGAATAAATGTACATGTGCATGTGCCTTGTGAAGAAGTGAAGAGGAGACACCAGGAGGGAAAATATGAAGGACATGGTGAAAAGAGTTCATAGTAGAAGATTGAAGGGTGAATGGGAAGACAGACAGAGAAAGCGGGAGTGAGAGAAGGAGAGAGAAAGGGGGGTGGGGGGGGGGGGGGGGGGGGAATGAGAAAGAGAGACAGAGAGACAGATATATACAGAGAAAGAGGCATACAGGGAGACAGAGACAGAGGACATACACAGAGTAGAGAAAGAGAGTCTTTCAGACAGAGAGAGAGAGAGAGAGAGAGAGGGAGACAGACAGAGAGAGAGAGAGAGAGAGAGAGAGTTGAGTGAGAAAAAGAGAGAGTGGAAGGGAGGGAAGGAGGAAGAAAGCGAGTTGGAGGCACAGACACAGTGAGGGGAGGCATACAGAGAGACAGTGAAAGAGAAAAGAAGAGGGACATACACAGAGAGAGTCTCAGAGAGAGAGAGAGAAGGAGGGAGGGAGGGGGAGAGAGAGAGAGAGAGAGGGAGGGAGGGAGGGAGAGAGAGAGAGAGAGAGAGAGATAGAAAGAGAGGGTGCCCAGAGCTCAACAACAAAACAGGACACTCATCAGGGTGCAGACTTCCAGAAGCTGGAAGTATCCTCTTGGACTTCAATCAAACCATTCCTGTTCATCTCTTGTCTATCTCTTGCCACAACTCCCAGACAAACTGGAAACTGTAACAGAAACATCCACACTGCTGTTGTTCACTGGACCCACTCTCTGACCTCAATCTACACCCGACATTCAGTCTGGGGGTTCAATCTTGGGCCACATTTTATCTCTCCACCACAAACCCATCAAAGTCAGTTCAATACTTTTTGCCTTTACAATCTCGCTGAACAGATTCTGGATCTGGCCTTGGATCCCGATCTGTACCATGGAGCCATGCCAACATTCAAATGATTCATCTTGAAGCCACATTACATATTTCTACCAAGTTTTGTTTCAAGATGGTCTGCATAAGATAAGATAATGTTGCTTATAGCCCAGCCGACCGCAAAGGGCCACATCAGGGCTGTCACCATGTTAAAATCAACTCACAAGTCAGTCATTCACACAATTCTTTAAAATACATCGAAAAACCCATCCGAAAGTTTTGTTTTCCACTGTAAAATCTCAGATCCGATGAAAAATGTTAATCTTTTTCAAGAACTCAAAGATCGCGTCAGGCGGAACGTCTCTGAACAAGGTTTTCATGGAATTTGCTGTAAAATGTTTGTGTCTCACATCATGCAAGTCCCAACACTCTATAAGAACATGTTTCATTGTGAGTGGCACATGACATGGAATGCACCACGGAGCTTCTTCACTCTTTAAAAGGTATGATGGTCTGCAGTTTTTATGCAAACGAACAATTGGACTAAAGTGGGTGAAAATACAACCAAAGTGGCAGAGATAAATATAGTGCCAGAGCTTGCGGATCACAAGATGTTGAGGAGGGGGTGGGGGCTGGAAATGTTGAGTGGGAAAATGAAGTTTGCAAACCTATGAAACACCTATAAATAGATTTCCTGTAGCACTAACCTCTGGCTAAATTTTCAAGTTATCGTGTGATTAAAAAAAAAAAAAGCTCTAGAACTGCTACATGTCCACATTACACAGAAAAAAAAAATCACCATTAGTTCGACATGGTTAAATCATACACAACAATGTGAATAAAGGTATATTGAAAAAAAGAAGGAAAAAAAATCTCTACAGTGAAAAAAAAAAAAAAATGTGGTGCACAGAGCTTTCCTATGTGTGCTGACCTGATAAGAGACCACCCATTACTGACCAGCACTTGCATTTGCCTTGCTGGCAACTCTGATTTCTTTTCTCTCTCTCTTTCTCTCTTTTACAAAATCTTATCTGCATGGAAAGAAGGCAAGGTCCCCCCCCCCCCCCACCCCCCCCCTCACACCTCCCTCTTACCATGTCACCCATTCCCACCCCCCCTGCTCCTCGCTAACCGTCCTCAGCCACTTACCCCAGTGTAGTTTTGTGATCATCTTATACTTGTGACCACGGCTCCATTGCCCCTGTGTGTGTACTCCATTGCCCCTGTGTGTGTAGCTGCTTTGCAGGCAGAGTTGTATTTATTCATCTCATGATTGTAGCCACATACGGTAGCATGATGTAGTTTAGCAATGTTTCTGCATGCCCATTGGTTGATGTTGCTGTTGTGCATGCTGATTCCCCTTAGGTTAGTGTGCCCTGGCGAACCTTCTCTTCAACAGCTTGATAAAACAAAAAACGATTCAAAACACTTCTCTGTGATGAACTAAAGTCTCATTGTAATCACTGTTACTCTCTTCAGTTCTTTCCCTTGAATTTCGATCACCGGTGATCGACAGTTTTCTTCCTGGAATTACGGTATTTAAAACAACATTTTTGTTATCTGAAGCAACGTATCTCCTAAAAATCCCAAAACAGACACATTCATCACAAAAAATATTATTTTTTTAGAAATACTGCGCAGAATGTTACGAAAAATTATGAAAAATTCATGCAAAATGCAGAAATCTCAAAAAACTGTTGAGAGTAAAAGAGCATCTGCTAAATTTCAAGCCAATTCAACAAGGAATGTAGTGGTACACCTTTAGATTTTAAAAGCAGTGTTGGAATGGACGGGAGGCAAGGGAAGTGGAGAGAGCAGAAGTGTCTGTCACCAACCTTATGTCACATTCCATGACCTCATTCTCTGGGACAGACGACCTTGTTTCATGATCATAATGCCTTCAAGTCAACTTATTTCAACATAATCTCTATGGGCAAAATCTAATCGCTTTAAAAAAAAAAAAGTAACTTTATTTTCAGATGTTTGATTGACATAATACTTGATGCTCACTTGACACTTGAGCCCTACATGACTGAGGCCAAAGAAGGCAGTTCATCACTCTTTAATTATTTTTTTATTTTTATTTTTTGGGGTGGGGGGGGGGGGGGGGGAATAAAAGGGGGAGGGGGCATTTCATATTCCATGCCACTTCAATGGCATTGCATCCATGCTGCTCCTTTCGAGCTTCCCATCCACAGCCACAGTCTGTCTTGTCCTGCTGCAACCTTAGCACTAGCAATCCACAGCCACAGTCTGTCTTGTCCTGCTGCAACCTTAGCACCAGCAATCCACAGCCACAGTCTGTCTTGTCCTGCTGCAACCTTAGCACCAGCAATCCACAGCCACAGTCTGTCTTGTCCTGCTGCAACCTTAGCACCAGCAATCCACAGCCACAGTCTGTCTTGTCCTGCTGCAACCTTAGCACCATGCAAACAATCCACAGGAAGCAATCAATGTCAAGTTGTCATGAGGTAACCCACCAGAGGGGACACTGCCCTACTGCTAAGTCACTTCGATGGTGTTCAGTGGTGCCTGTTCTGATCCAGCATCTGCAAGACATCATCTACCATGCCCCTTATTGACAACAATAACTGTTTTGTTATGGAAGGCACAACCAGTCCATCCCAAGACAGGTCCCATGAATTAGTGTGATGGAACACTTGACAAAACCATCTGATTGATCCCACTAAAACCCCAAACAAAGAATAGATTTCAAATCTATGCCCACTCTCCCCTCTCAACCCCCCCCCCCCCCCCCCCACCTTCCCCCTTCTCCCTCTTAGAACGTGCGGTGCGAGCTGCAAGACTTCGACTATCTGTTACATGAAAAAATTGTGTCACGGTAAATGTGTGACACCTTTCGTTCTTATTGGACTACCTCCCTTCCCCCTCAACTCTCATTCCCCACACTGGGCGATACTACGTAACAGGGATGTGCATTGTAACAATGGCCTGACTCCCCCCCCCCCCCCCCACCCCCCCACCCTGTGACACAAAGGCATGTTGCCACTCTCTCCACCGCCACCACCCACCACCTCACCCCCCCCCCCCCCCCCCCCCCCCTCTATCCCATGAAACAAAGGCACGATGCTGCTGCCTGCTGCCGCCATGCTCTCCACCACCACTCACTCCCCCCCCCCACCTCCCCTCCCCTCTCCACCTGAGCCATGTGCGGAGGTAATTGACACAAAGGCAATCACCAAACCTCCCGCCTCCCCCCACCCCCCCTCTCATATCTACATTCGGTGTGTGTGTGTGTGTGTGTGTGTGTGTGTGTGTGTGTGTGTGTGTGTGAGTGTGTGCTGCTCGTGGACATCTGGTAAATTATATCATTGTGCCCCCCCCCCAGCCCCTCTCTCCCCCCCCCCCCCCCCCCCCCCCCCCCCCCCCCCCCCCCCCCCCCCCAGTGAGGGTCTGAAGTAGCATTCGTCTATACGTCTATACCGAGGCATAAATTGGCCCATCTCACACACACACCCCCCCCCCTCTTTAACACACCCCCCCCCCCCCAACACACACACACACACACACACAAAGGCATGTTGTTGCTCTCTCCACCGCCACCACCACCACTCCCTCACCCCCACCCCCCTCCTCACGGTGCCGATTAGGTAGGTAGGTTCAAACAGTATCCGAGGCGAACAGAGATAAGAAACTAGATCCCTCCCACTCTCACTCTCACCCTGATGTGTAAATGACAGCCTGTCAGAGCAGAAAAACCGATTTGGCAGTTTAGAATACATATACCAGGTACCCAGGGTCGCAACTTCACTGACCCCTCAGTACTGCCTGTAGTTGAGAACAGAGGAAGACAAAGGGACGACTAGAGAAGGCCTGGTAAAACTCCTGGTACTCCTTGACCTCAAGTCTCATTCACTGTTCAACCCCAGGAAAAGTGAGTTGCAACTCTTGTTGTACATTTCTGAATCTATGTATTCATTTTATGTATGCTGTGTGTGTTAACATTGTAACTTTGTACAAATGCTTAGCAACATTTATCAAACTGATGAATGATTATTCTGTGTAGTAGTTTGCTTGCCATCATCATACGGCAAAAGCTCTCTCCCAGTGGTTTTGATTCTTTGTTAACAATCTGACCACTGTTCTTTGTGTTCACCCTGACTTTTGCCAGTATGCAATTCTGTCTGTTAAGATAATAATTCAATGATTAATTTAGATCAGGAAAACAGTATGCCTGTGCTAGGTTAAAAAACTGCTAGTCTGATTTATAAATACTGGTGATTGTTGGAATGATTTGTAGTGTATGACTTTAAGTCTACACCACATGTGCACTTGGACTAACTGTAGCCCAAGTCCGTGTGATTTAATTCATAAGAAACATGGAAAAGTTGTTTGACTGAAACTCTGTAACATTGCATTACTGTCTCCTACCCTTTTGTAAGCTTAACTTAGCCTTCAAACAAAAGTGGAGATTAATAGTTATAGCAGAAACGCTACCATAGAGAAAACTTTGCTGGCTGAGTCTCACGCCTCTTCTGAAAGACAGAGGAAAAGGGTAAACGTGTGCACTCAACAAACCAGCCATCAGATTCTCACCTACAGACCAAGTTCTCTTTATCGCAGAACTGGGATCCTGGTCACGCTACACATTGCAGCTGAACCAGAAGCTGGGACTTTGCCAAAAGCCGGGGGAACACCAGACACCATGGCTTCACTGTAAACCGGGGCGACACCAGACAACCAATCTACACCAGTGGGGCAGTCACCAGCCACATGAGAGATCAACTACCCTCTCTGATACAAAGCTAAGTTAGCTTACCACCTGGACTCAAACCCATCAGACCCTTACCCTCACTTTATGATGAAACAGTGAGAACCTGTTTATGAGCGCCACTCTGGCTACTGCACAGGGTGCACGCAAAGCGAAGTGGATGCATAATAACCATATACATTCAGTGTAACTTAGATAGACCCCCTGCATGCCAACTTAAGCTTGCTGCACAGAGTGCAAGCAAGTAAAGTAGGAGTGAGGAAGGGCCCCTCATTGTCGTAGTCCAGAAAGTTGATGTGTGAAATTGCACTAAAATTGTGTCAGTTCTCTGTTGTTCAATCCAATGTTGAATGTTTGAACTTCTCTCTTCAATGCTGTCTCTCGGAGCTACAAGTACTTCTAAGAGTACAAACCTAAGGAAAATTATCTCAGAGCCACTGTTCAGTATTTTACCAAGTCCTGGAGCAAAATAAAAATTCTTTGATGACTAGTACCGGATAGTTGCTCCTTCCACCACTAGTAAGAGAGAGGGTGTTGGTGAAATGTTAAGATAATTCTCATCGAGAAATTATTCCAGTCCTTCCCCTAAAGGACCCACCTACCACTCATCCATCTCATCACAATTAGCAAACACTGATGACCCGACAGAAACTCGCTGTGGGTGTAGACATGGATGGCAAACTGAAACTTAGGAAATTATGAGAGCAAATCATGAAAGGCAACAGAATTTGAGACTTTCAGATTTTTCAAACTGACTGATGAGGATGAAAATGATGAAGATCATGCCACTGATTCCCATTCTGGTCTGAGACTGTGTGACCGGCTGTACTGTACTCTATGTTTACCTTTGTAATATATATATCCCCATGTCAACCAGGCCCAGGAGATACAGACACCTGCAGTGCTGGTCAGGAAATGTGAGCAACACTCTCAGGGACACATCCATTATGTGGATAAAACTTGACTGTCTAACTAGTCCTAGTCTTCCCAAATGAGTGATGGCAAACTCAGCTCTGGGTTGAACCCAGTTAGGGCAGAAAAATCCCATGAATAAACAGCTGTGATGGGAATCGAACCAAGCATCTTCCATGCTAACCACTTCATCACTATGGCTGGCTCTAGATAACAGCATACATGGCAATCTAGCTGCGGCAACTGGGTTTATATGAGGATGATGGGAGAGAAACCCAATGCGCATCAAGCCTGCCTTTGAAAGTCGTAATACAAAGGACCCTGGCCACATTATCTGGCAGACTATTCCTGGTAGCTACCACTCTTTGGGAGAAAAAGTAGCTTTTTGCATTGAGCCCTGCTATCTCATACCTGGTACAACTCATAGATTTTGCACTATATTCTGGTTACTTTAGCACGATGGTCTGTTGGAACTCATCTGATGTCTGTCAGCTGTATCTGATGCAAGACAGACCAAATCATTGTTGTGACCAGAACACATAGGCCTAATACCACATGGTGGCAGCGATGGTGGCAGCATCATAATGGCTGACGAAATCCAAGCAGGTGAAGTTGGTTCACATCATCGATGGTACAGGTGTATATGAGGATCCAGGTAGGATTCACCCATTGCTGACTTCCCACCACCCCAGAACATCACTGAATTTCAACAGATCACTTGGCAAAGTTCATGTCGAATTTGGCAACAATCATGGCACCTCTCCATCAACTACTGAAAAAAAAAGATATGACTTGGATCCCGGAGAGTGATCAAATGACGGCTTTCCAGAAAACAAAAGACTTGCTTCTTGGGGCTTCTGTGCTAACCCACTATTCTTCCAAAAGGAAAACACAGTTGTAGCAGCTGATGCATCTATGTTACAAACCCAAGATGATGGCATGCACAGACATATCAGTTTCATCTCCAGGTCTCTGACAGAAGCAGAATCCAAGTATGCTGTAATTGAAAAAAAAAAGCACTGGTGGCAACAAGGGATGTTGAACATTTCAGTGAGTACATACTTGGTATGGAATCACAATAGAAACAGACCACAAACCACTGGTTCCACTTTGCAACAGCAAGGACAATGCAAAAATGCCACCCCAAATACAGTGAATCAAACTGTGCCTTCTGCGCTACAACCTACAGTCGTCCACATCACTGGCAAACATCAGATAATAGCTGATGCACTTTCCAGAGCTACAACACAAGATCCCATTGACAGTGACATTGAACTCCTTAATAATGTCACTCCTCAATAATGTCATTCCTCAATAATGTCACACTCCTCAATAATGTCACAACATTTGCCACACAAGCTGTTGAAATACTTCCTGCATCATCAGCAAAAACGGAAGAAAAAAATAAGAATATGCAAAAACAGGACAAAATCATAGCACGAGTCAAAAATGAATGCACTACAGGATGGCCAGGAAACATGCCTGAGAACCCTGTTCTAAAACAGATCTACACAAACAAAGAGCAATTTTCTATTGTAGATGACCTGCTGCTTTATGACCCCAGAATTTGTCATTTCCAAAGATCTGCGGCTGGACATAATGAACAGACTCCACAACAGTCATCTTGGAATAACAAAATGCCAAACCTTGGTAACATCATTGGTCTGGTGGCCCAGTATCACCAACCAAATTGAGGGGATGATGAACAAATGTCATGCATATCACAAGTTTCGTCCAGACGTCAAAGAACCTCTTATGCCATCTGCCATACTAGAACGTCTTTAGTCAAGCATAGGGATCGATCTCTTTGATTTGAAGTCCAGAAAGTATGTTGTGGTTGTGGACCATCTTTCACGATGGGCAGAGATTCAGATTCTCCAAGGGTGAATCAGCAGCCACAACAATGCATGCTATCAAAAGCATTTTTGCCACGCATGGCATCCCAGACATTGTTGTCTCTGGCAATGGCCCCCAGTTTTCAAGTCTAGGATTCCAAGAATTTGCCAAAGATTACCAATTCACACACACAAGTAGTTCACCAAAATATCCACAGAGCAATGGTGAGGTAGAGAGAGCTATTCAAACCATCAAAAAGGCTCCTGAAAAAAGCTGATGATCCACATTTGCCTCTTCTCATGTCTCCCATTACACCTCTTGGAAATTATGGCTTCTTCTTTCAGCAGAAATCCTCATGGGCCGCAAACTCCATACCAAAGTTCCTATTCTTGCCTCCAGACTCACCCCTAAAACTCCCAACTGTTCCAGTCTTCAACAAAAAGAACAGCAGAAGAAACAGAAACAACAGCAAAACTACAAATCTGGCCATGCAGCTAAAGACTTACCTCCGCTGAATGCAAGTGACCCAGTCTACACTGAATGCAAGTGACCCAGTCTACATAAAGGATGTCCAGCACCACGGTCAGATCATTTGTCATCACAATAATCCACGTTCTTACATTGTTCAGACTGACCGTGGAAATGTTCATCGCAACCGCTCACATCTTGTTGCAACACTTGGTATACCTCCTCCTACTCCACCTTGTTGATACGCTCTTTCATCATCAACTCCACCAGCTACAGTCGCACAACCAACACAACTTCCAGTGACTGTGCCAGCAATACCTCAGTCCGGACATCTCAGCCCACATACACATCTCAACCCACATCTTTTCAGCCCACATACACCACAAGATCAGGCTGTAGTGTAAAATCCCCAAACAAGTTAAATTTGTAGCTTGAAAAATGCTTGCAGTACAGTTAAGGTACATTACAAAAGAAAAAAAAAAAAAGATTGTGCCTTCGAATATCACATGGATGTGTTCATAATTTGTTTATAAGTCCTTTAGACAACATTTAGAACATTTCTGTCTTCATTATTTCTTAAATATCATCCAGTTGTGTTCTTCATGTTTATTCTGACAGAAGTTGTGGTTGCAATGAACAGACATCAGTGAAACTTGGAAATGGGGAGAAAGAGTATTGCGTAGACTTTGATGTGAAGAATATTTCTGAACTACTCCTATGTGAATACAAATGTACTTTGCAATCTCATGCATTGACACGTCGCAGAATCTCATCTAAACAGTTTTTCACCTATTATTAATTAATTAAGTGTTTTCAAGATGAATGGTGAAGTGCTCAAATTCAAAATGCAATAGTGAAATTTCCCTTCATGATTTTAAGTTCTTGGTAAATAACATTAATCTGGAACTGAACATTTATTTGAACAGGGCTGATTGCAAGGAGACTTTCAGTGAAGATGCAGCTGACAGAAGTTGAAATGAGGGACATTTTGAATTTGCTTAAATTAAAAGTGGGAGATGTATTGTATCATGTATTATATCACTGACAGTATACAAAATAGCTAAGGGAAATCACTCTAGGTGATGACTGGTGTTCACTGGGGTCATAAACGTTGGAAACTAAACTGACAGGCATATCTGTTGGCTGTTTCTGTTGCAAGACTGACCAAATTCCTGTTCTGACCGCCAGAACACATAACACCACAGTGTTTATTTCTAATCTTTCTTCTTCATCTGCTTTGTCACGATACTTATCTACTGTGCCTGGGAGACAGCGTAAGCAGGGGAAAGGGAGGTACACCCGTAAGAAAATGACCTTTGACTTGTTCATGGGTCAGTTGGCCCGGCTCCACGATCAAGTTTTGGCCCGTTTGCTTGTCGACTTGCCGACCGCAAAGGGCCATATCAGAGCTGTCACCTCGTGATCCGGTAGATGGTACATTGGGTTTAAATGTTCCTTTGTACAACTGCTACAAGTTCATTGTCATCATCATCCATTAAATGTCCGTGCAATCATCAAGTTGATTATTCTGACAATTTAAAACGTCGAATATCAATTAACTTAAAAAAAAAAAAATGATAAGGTGAGGAGGAGATTGGTTGAGGGGTGGGGAGGGGGAGGGGACAGTAAAATTCAATTTTGAAACTGACAGTTTGTACACATGTGCATGTGCGCGCGCGCGCGCACACGCACATGCACATGTGTACAAACTGTCAGTTGATCACTCACATCTTGAATAATTCGTCTGATGGCTTCACGGGGGGCATCAGAATAGTTGAGAGGATCCTCCGATAATAGTTTCAGCACGCGCACTTTACCGTTCGGACATCGAGCCCATACATCGGTGAAAGTTCCACCACGATCAATTGCAAACTGGAACATTCCACTTTTGCTTTCGTCTTGCCCAGCCATGGTGTCGGTCTGCAAATGGCACGAACTCTTTTCATAGTGGTTGGGCTGCTCACAAGGTTCAGTTCTCAAACTGGCGAGTTTCACAAGGCAAGGTCAAAATGGCGTCCAGACTTTGCCGAGCTGTGAGACCGATAGCAAATATTGCTAGGAAACAACGTGAGCGCATTTTTCTTTAATTCTTCATGATTATGGATGCAGTGCATTGTTTGTTTAGAAATCTGTTCTTGGAAATTCAATACTTGCAAGTCGGGGAGTCTAAGTAGTACGGTGGGGTACCACAGTCGGTGACTGCGAGTGTGCTGTCTGCTGCAGATCTATCGGGAATAACTTCTTGAGCTTGAGCTTGGTGCGTAGTCGAGAGGGCCACACTATGGCATAATATCGACGGAAGAACTTGGGGAGAGCATGAAAAAAAAAAAAGAAAAACCTCCATATTTGGTGGCCTGGCCAGCCAGCGCACGTTCAGCGTGCACTGACGTGATGACAAGCCACTGCAGCAGTCGTGGAAGAGGGGAGAAGTGGGAAGTGTTTGTTTACTTCTTTTTTTTTTTGGGGGGGGGGGGGGGGGGGGGGCTGTTGAAGGAGGTTCTTGAATTCCTCCACAGTCCCTGCGGAAACAACACTGTTGTCTAGGTTGTTCCATTCCCTGATGGTTCGTGGGAAAAAAAGCTGTTTTTGAAGACTGGTATTGCAGTATGCTGGATGTTATAGCAGCGTTGGTAGTTCCTTGCGTATTTCACCTCAGTGTTTTTCTTTAATGATTTTCTGCTCTTGTAGTTCTTATCAGTCTTTTGTTTGGGACAGGCATCAGCTATTTATCCGCCTCTATGCCACTTGCCAGGAAGATGTCCTTCAATGATCTTAAATAAGAAATCGAGCCGGTGTAGCCATCTTCTTTACTGCAGTGAAGGGAAACCAATGTCCTGTACATAGCTGTGACACAGCCTGGGTTTCGGGACCGGTAATCTCGCTTGATGTATCTGGCTGCTCTGTGTTGGATGCCTTCTATCCTGTCTATTTCACTGTGCATATATATATGGGTCCCAGAGAGTGGATCTGTACTCTGGAAGGAACCTGACAAGAGAGACATATGCTGTTTTGTGGCAGGTTTCAGAACAAAAGCTAGGGTTCGTATGAAGCATACCCAGGCTTGCGTTTGCTTTCTTGGCAATCTTATGTATGTAAGCGGACCAAGACAGATTTTCACTTATTTCAACTCCAAGATAGGGGTATGAGTTAGCTTGCTGTAGGATGTGGTTGTCCAGCTGGTAGAAGAAAGGTGATATGTGTCATACACTCATGATGTAACCTTTCTTGGCATTGAATGTCATGCCCCATTCTTTAGCCTAGGTTGCTATTTTTTCAGGTCATCTTGAAAGGTGATTTGATCTGCCTCAGTCTTAATTTCTCGATACAGAAGGCAGTCAATTGCAAAGAGCCTGACTTGAGATGAAACGGAGGCAGGTAGATTGTTGATGTGGCATAAGAATAGTAGGGGGGCCAAGCACTGCAGGTAGATTGTTGATGTAGCATAAGAATAGTAGGGGGCCAAGCACTGTACTTGGGGAACGCCAGAGTCTGCTGTCACTTGCTCAGAGGACTTTCCATCTACCACCACTTTCATACTCTGCTGGGTGAGGAAAGTAGTGAACCACTGACAGAGTGGGTCTCTGATGCTGTAGCTTCCCAGCTTCTCCATAAGCTTTGAATGTGGGACCGTGTCAAAAGCCTTGAAAAATCTAGGATGGCAGTGTCGGTCTGAACATTCTTCTCAAAGCTCTGACACAGATCATGTAGCGTGTTGACAGCTGTGTCTGACATGAGAATCCTCTACGAAACTGTGGTTAGGTTGATGAGTATCTTGTGTTTTTCTTGGTGCTCCATCAGGTGACTACAGATGATATGCTCCAAGAGCTTGCTTATGACTGATGTGAGTGAGACAGGTCTGTAATTCTCTGCCAGGTGTTTGTCCCCTTTCTTAAAGATTGGTGCCACATGTGCTGTGAGCCAGTCATCTGGTAGGGTTCCTGAGGTGACTGACTTCTCGAAAATATGGGTCAGTCCTGCCAGTTGTGTTGAACATTCTTAAGAACTCAGCTGTGTATGTTGTCAGGGCCTGTTGCTTTTGCTGGGTTTATACTCCGTAGCAGCTTTTCTACCCCATTCTTTTAGAGTGTTGGGATTTGCACGATGTGAGACACAAACATTTTACAGCAGATTCCATGAAAACCTTGTTCAGAGATGTTCCGCCTGACGCGATCTTTGAGTTCTTGAAAGAGGTTAACATTTTTCATCGGATCTGAGATTTTACAGTGGAAAGATTTTAACAAAGTTTTGGATGAGATTTTAGACGATGTCTTTTAAAGAATTGTGTGGATGAATGACCTGTGAGTTGATTTTAAAGTGGTGACAGCCCTGATATGGCCCTTTGCGGTCGGCTGGGCTATAAGCAACATTATCTTATCTTATCTTATCTTCTACCCCTTTTTCTCCAATGTGGAGATCCTTAATGGTGGGATACTGGTACAGAGAAGTGTTTTGAGACAGTGAAGACTTGGTAGATACAGACTTGAACTGCTCTACCAAGATGTTTGCTTTACCTGTGCTGTCATTCATTAGTTTGCCATCAACTTTAAGTGGGGGCAACTCCTATATTGTCTTGTTTCTCTGACTTGATGTATTTCCAGAAGGGTTTGGTGTAGCTCTTTTCAAGTCCTTTGTTGATGATGTTGTTTTGGAAGTCTGTCTCTGCTTTCTGGAACACTCGTTTGCATTCTTTCTGAACATTTAGTCTAAAGTTTGATCAATTTCCTGTTCTGCAGGCCTGATTATATAGCCGTCATTTTTTGAAGGTAAGTAGAAGTAGGTGGTTGTTTAGCCATGGCAGTTGTGGTCTGCTGGAACAGAGGACACAGATGGGATATGCTTCTTGGTGGCCTCTGATAGTTGGTTTCAGAATGTTTCCAAAGGGTGATTACATCAGCACCACTTTCACTCAGTGAGGCAGTTTGTTCCAAGACATCTGAAGCTGATTTCCTCATCTCGTTCAATTGGCTTGTGTTGAAGAGGAAACATTTTCTAGGTGGCTTTTTCACTTGGAAGGGCCTGATGCAGAAATCACTGACCACCATGTCATGATCTGATAGTCCCGGTATGCTGACAGTGGCTTTCAGCAGGGTTGAATTGTGGCAAAGACCAAGTCTAGTAGGTTTTCACCTCTGGTGGGTTGGTTGTGAATTTGGTGTAGTCCATATTTCTCTGCTATTTCTACTAGCCTCTGTTGCACTTGACTGTCTGAGGCTCCTGCGGGGACTGTGTGTGTGTGTTCCAGTCTACATCAGGGCAATGAAAGTCACCACACAGGATAATGTTCCTTTCTCCCTTTCCAGTGACCTTCTGCAGAGATGCATCCAGGCGATCAAGGTGGTCCATTTTGCACTTTGACATGTAGAACGAGCCTATGATGACATCTTTGGCTTTAGTCTTTATTTTGGTCCATGATATTTCTTGGGCTTTCTCAATTCCTGTACTGATGAGATCTCCTTTTACCTGTACAAAGATTCCCCCCGTATAGTGCTTCTGTCATTCCTGTAAGGAGTGTAGCCTGGAGGAAAAACTTTGATCTCTGTTGCTGCTAGTTATTAGATAGGTTCAGTCAACTCTTTGATTATCATACTTTAGATGGTGAGCATGTCAAGAAAACGGCTATCAATAGACTTATATACTTCAGATGATGAGCATGTTAAGAAAAGGGCTACCTGAGGAATTTGACTCGTACATAATTCACGTTTTGATTTTGATTCACAGAGACTAGAGCCCTCTTTAAGTAATGAGTGTTGAAAGGTCGTCGTACAGTAGGTTAGGTCAGTAGGTGAATTTTTTTCCATGGGCGGATGATTGATGTGTAGATCAGTCTCCAAGAGTCTGGCAGTGTCTCCTACTGTGAACATTTTCATTTTGAGCGCTTTTGAACCATGTGTATTCCAGGGGTTTTTTTTCAGGAACACAGCTGTCTGAGGTTTCTTACCTTACATGCCAAGTTTGACAGTGTTTCAGTGTGAATAGTGAGAGCAGTGTGTGGACCTAGGATAATGTCACAGTGGTTTCTGGTGGTGATTTCACTCCCTGATGACCTTTTAGAATGAGAAATCTTTACTGAAATAAGATGTGTAGAATGGAATGTGGTGAAGTTAATGGGTGTAAAGTTATGTTACGTCTTAATGAGAGTTGTTGTTTGTCCGTCGAGAGGAGAAGACATCTAGTCATCCTGGGTCAGGGGTGAGTGCGTAAATGGCTCATCAGGCTGATCTGCGCCCGGAAAGACCTATCATAGTACGGACAGGGGATGGTGGCAGCAGTTGGAGATCTGTTGACACTGGTCTTCCTGACCATTCTGCGCTGCTCAGTTGCAGCAATTCTGTTGCTTTCACAGGTCTCTGCACCTTTGCGAACAACTGATCCCCACCCATCTCTGTCCTGGGCAGTCTGCTCCCATGTTTTGTGGCTGATGTCTTAAGGGAAGATTTGAGGCCTTCTTCTGTTCTCCGTGAGAGTGTTTGCCATGTTGTAGTTTGTCGAACAGTAGTTTCTTTGGCAGCCAATGGTCTGGCATGCAAACTACGTGACCTGCCCAGCGAAGCTGTGACTGCATCAGGATGACGAAGATGCTAGGCAGGCCAGCATAAGTGAGCACTTCGGTGTCTGGAATCTTGTCTTGCCACTTGATGCCCATGAGTCTTCTGAGGCAGTTGATGTGGAAATGCTTCAGTTTCCTGAGAAGCATCATTTTAACCACTCTTGAAGAGGTAAAGGAGGGGGTCATGTCAGCCACAATGGATGCATTTGAAAACTGAAGTGGAACAACATGGGCAGCAACAGGACAGAAACATTGTTGATTAAATATGCTGTGTAAGATATGTATCAATAACCAGGTTGACATCTAGTCTGTGCTTTGTGCTACTAACAGCCCAGATAAATGATACTCTTATAATGCGTAAACTCTTGGATATGTCGGCAAGAAAAAATGTGTTCTAAGTCAGCTTCTGTATGCAGTTTGGAATTTCCCTCCAGCTTGGTCGGCTAAGGCTTCTTGCTTGGCTTAAGTATCTCAAGGAGTTCTGTCCCCTGTCCTTTTAGTTTGTGCCAGGATCACTAGCTCAGGCTTGAAGATTAGAGCAGCGCCAATCAGAGTTTATTCTCAGGGACTGCTGCTGTAGTCTGATTGGCCCAAGTGGAGATTTGAACACAAGCAAGCATAAAACTTTCTTTATTGGACAGATCATGTCATAGTGCTGACTTTTTCTAAACTTAAATAACTCAGCAAATTAAAACTAAATCTGATGGTTTGTTCTGATTTAATGTGTTATATCTTATTTTACTTGATTCATCTGTCAAAGAACTGCCCATGCTTAGTGCGCTTTGACTTTGGCAACACTGTAATACAGTTCCTCCGGGGGTTGCAACCTTGCCGTGGTCGGAGGGCTTGCGTGGGTCCTGTGATCCCGTAGGCTTTGCTGGCGGGGGCATCAATACTTGAAGATAGGCTAGTTGTTTTTAAATGCTTCTAGGCCTGAAAAGTCAAAGATGCTGTCTGGCCTAAGCACAACATGGTAAGGAGTTGATGCCCTCTGTCCTCTGTCCCATGTCACATTGTCAGATAGGCTAAGGGTGAGGATCCTGACTAATAGTAACCGGTCTTTCTCTTTCTCCTTTCTTGTTTTCTGCCTTTCTTGTTTGGCTCTTTTCTATCTTCATCTCCCCTTCAAGTCTTCTTTTCCACACTCTTTTTTTCTCTGTGATCTTCTTAAGATCCGCCTCGTTTGCCGTGCGGTGCAACCTGTGACGGAGGGGAATGAGATCCTGGTGATTGAGAGGGCCAGTGCCCACAGCACACCACTTTGGCTTGGACCCTCTCCTAGACAGGAGGTACACTCTGGCCCGGGTGTATTAATCGGCTCCCCCTTCATGGGGCTGGGTCAGGACAGGCAGTTCCACGGCTGGCCAAGGTAACCCCTGCAGTGCTCGGCTCTCTGTTCCCGGGAGTTGGGCATGATCAGGAGGGATAGGGTTGGTAGGTTTCTGTCTGTTGTATATCTCTCATGAAACCTGGAAGAGGTCAAGACAGTGACTTCTTGGCCCTGGCCCCTTTGTTGGACTCCATGGTGGGTGGGTAAAGGTGAGACGAAATTTATACACATAAAACATGGCTTTTTCTATAATCATTGCCACCATAAAGAAAAGGAAGGCAGTGGACCCTGTCTCAAGACATTTAGATTCAGACAGTGATTCAGATATGGAGACAAGAGAGAGGACAGGTTTTTGGGCTTCCTGGCTTGTGATTGAAGGGACAGAGCAGGAAAAGCCTATTTCCGCTCTGAGTCTTTTTTTGCAATTCAGAAGGGCTTCCAAGGTCTAGCAGCCCTCTGGGGGTTGCAACCTTGCCGTGGTCGGAGGGCTTGCGCGGACCAGTGATCTTTTAGGCTTTGCTGACAGGGGCAGCTATACTTGACTAGATGGTTAGTTGTTGTGAACGCTTCTAGGCCTGTAAAGCCAAGTTGCTGACTGGCCTAAGCATTATGTGGTAGGAAGTGATGCCCCTGGTAGGGTCTCCCATGTCAGAAAGGTTAGGAGTGAGAGCCCAGACAAATAGTAACCCACCTTTTCCTATTCTATCTTCTGCCTTTCTTAATGGATTTTTTCTTTCTTCGTCTCCCCATCAAGTCTTCTGTTCCACACTCTTTTTTCTCTGATACTTGAGTTGCTGCCATAAGCAGCGGGGAAGCCCAAGTTACAGTTACCTGCCGAGGGGCTGAGTGGCTGATCCCAATTCAGTCGCTAAGGTGCACTGTCTGGTTTTCATGCGGGATGGTACCAGGCTCACGGACGCCATACTATGGCCATCCTTTGTCCCTTCCCCAGCACGGCAGCTCTCCTGGGGTGACCGTTTATCTCTGCCTGTATTTAAAACCTTCATGGCCTCAATAAACACTAAAACAGGAAAAAGAAGAAAACTGGGTTCCAACCCTTCCAGGGATACGGACTCGGATTCAGACGCAGAAGTCCAGAAGACAATAGGTGCATGGCCCTCTTGGCTGATTATCCAGTCAGCAGATAGTGAACGACCTATTACAGAGTTGAGTTCCTTTGCTATTGCAAAGGGACTGAAAGGTCTTGTAGACGCAGAGCCGAAATCAGTGAAGAGGTTGAGGGATGGTTCCTGCTTGTGCAGGTTGACCAAAAAGTCCACTCAGAGAACTTATTGAGATCGGCAAGTCTTGTGAATTACCCGATCCAGGTGTCCCCTCACAAAAGTCTCAACTCCTGGAAAGGTGTCATCCATTGCTGAGAGTTGTTTGGGATATCTGAGGGAGAGATATAAGGCTTGAGTTGGCTGATCAAGGAGTGGTCGAGGTCAGGAGGGCAACTTTTTCGGAAAGGTGCGGAGAGGAAAACCGACCAACACTCTGTTCCTCACCTTTGCTAAACCGACTCTTCCAGAATCCATAAAGGTGGGGTACCTGAGAGTGAAAGTAGCCCTGTATGTGCCATCCCCACTGAGGTGCTTTAAATGTCAGCGGTTTGGTCATGTCAAAGAGAAATGCCCGGGAGAGGAGGTGTGTGCCACCTGCAGCAAAGCAGTTCATGATGGTGGATGTGATTCCGCGAAGTGCGTGAACTGCGATAGTGACCACCTTCTTTTTCAAGAGAATGCCCAGTTTGGTGACTAGAAAGCAAGATCCAGCGTGTTAAACAGAAAAAAGGATTTTGTTCTTCGAAGCCAAAAAGTTGGTGCAGGAGCAGAAGGGAACCCCCGCTCCTTTTCTCGACAGTCGTCAAAAAATCACTTAGAGTACCTCAGGTAGAAGTAGGCGTTCAGACACACTCATGTGGTCTTGAACCACTGAAATGTCTTCCATCTTCAAAAACATCGCAAGGAAAAACGGCCGTTGGTGGGGGCCTTAAACCCACCAAAGGATGCACATCCAGTGCATCCACTAAGCCTGCAGCTGTGCGGGCTGCCCAGCAAGAGGGTCGCCCTGAGACAGCCCCCAAGCCGAGACCACCTCCCAAGGGAGGAACCCCCGGCAGTGGCTTCAGGCAGGGTGGCGTTGGTGGAGTGCAGAGGAAAGCCCCCCACCAATGCCATCAAGATCATCGAGCTCTTCCCCTCCAGGAAGAAAAAACCTCAGATACCACCAGACAGGCTTAAGAAGGCGGAGCTTAAACTCCAAAATGTGTTTGACGCTCTATATGATGAAAGGAAGAGGACATAGACATGGATGATTAAAATCCTCATTCACAATGGATCAGTCTTGGCAGTGGAATGTCAGGGGACTGTCGTCCAATTATGAAAGAATTGCAGCTGTGTGTGCCGTGAGACTAGGCCCATGCTAGATTTCACTGCAAGAAACTCTTCTCAAGTCTGGCAAAACTTTTTCACTCTCTGGCTACAGCTTTCTAAATGTACCTGCACAATCTGTTGAACATGGTGTCTCTGGTGGGGTAGCCTTATTCATTCATAATTCTGTTCTGTACAGCCCAGTTGCTCTGAAAACTCCGCTTCAGGCAGTGGCAGCTCGGATTACTCTCCACAAAACAATTACTATCTGTAGCTTGTTTATTATCTGTCTCCAAATATCTGCGTCACCAAACGGGACCTCATTTCGCTCTTGGAGCAGCTTCCTAGACCCTTCCTGCTGTTGGGTGACTGAATGGCCACTCTCCTCTGTGGGGAAAGTGAGAGGTCTTCACCAAGGGATCTGCTTTTAGAGGAAGTGTTTTTGGAGCTTGATTTGTGTTTCGAATAGGAAATCGCCAACTTACTTTCACTCAGCTAATGGCACCACATCTTGTCTGGATCTTTCTAGAATTGCGCAAAGTCAACCATCCATACATCTTCCAAGAAGCCCCTAATGCCAAAAGTTCCTTGGTTCAAACTCTGAATGCAAGGAAATTAACAAAACCCGCAAAAGAGCTCAACGTCGGGTCTCTTGCAGACCTTCAATGCCTAACATCTGAGTGCATCAGAAAATTGAGGGCCAAATCCAATCGCATATATAAGACCAGTAAACAATTATCTTGGAGACAGTTTTGCTCAAGTCTCACATCCAAAAACATTGAGGAAAAAAGTGTGGAAAATCATCAAGAAAATTAAAGGGAAGAACACCTGCCCCACTGTGAACCGTCTCAAGTTTTCTGAATCTTTAATAACAGAGAAAAAAGCAGTTGCTAATCTGCTTGCTTCAACCATTGAAAAGAATTCCTCCTTCTTCTAAAAATCAGCCAGTTTTGTCAAAAACAAAGCCCTGAAAGAAAAATCGCCCTGCAACTTTTCGTCAGACAACATGGAAGACTACAATCTTCCTTTCACTTTAAATGAACTGAAATCCGCCTTACTTTCTTGCAACAATTCCTCTCCGGGTATAGATGAAATCCATTATAAACTTTTGAAAGATCTTCCGCAAAAAGGTCTGAACATTCTGCTGCATGTATACAACCATGTGTGGACTACTGGATTTCTTTCCACCATCTTGGCGAAAAGCCCTCATCATTCCTATTCCCAAACCTGGAAAAAGATCTCTCTAAACCCGTCAAACTACCGTCCAATAGCTTTGACCAGCTGTGTCTGTAAAAATGATGGAGAAAATGGTCACCATGCTCGACTCATGTGGAAACTTGAAAACTGACGACCTTCTGGCGAAAGAACAGTGTGGTTTTCCGTAAACATCATACTACAGTGGACCATTTTTCCACACTTGAATCTGGAATCTACACTTAGGAAAACTTTTTCTGAACAAAAAAACACGCAGTGGCAATTTTCTTCGACTTGGAGAAAGCCTACGATACCCACCCTGGAAATCTGGGATTCTTCATGATCTCCATGATATTGGTTTTCGGGGTCATCTTCCACTTCATTCAGAATTTTTTGGCAGACCGACAGTTTCAGGTCCGGGTTGGCACTACTCTCTGATGTTCATGAGCGGGAGTTGGGTGTTCCACAAGGCAGCATACTGTCTCCTGCCCGCTTCAGCATCAAAATTAACAACATTGTCAAGTCAGTTCAACAGGGTTCAGACTGCTCATTGTTTGTGGATGATTTTGCCCTGTCTACGCAACTGGAAGCCTGAACCCTTGCCTGTTCGACTTTTGTCCGCGCAGTGTCTTCCACAGGCTCCAGCTTGTGTGGTATGGAGAAGCTTAAAATCAGTGGGCGGATGAACATGGGTTCACTTTTCTCCTACGAAGACACAGTGCATTCACTTCCATAATTTTTGTCAGTTTTTTTTCCAGATCCTGTAATTCAAATAGGGAAATATCCCATTCCAGCTGTCAAAGAGGCCCAAATTCCTAGGAGTTATTTTTTACCAAAAACTCTCAACTTTCTCAGCTACATTCAAAACCTCAAAAACTTCCTGCCAGAAAGCTCTGAATATTTCTGCGGGTCGTAGCACACACTGAGGGGCGCTGATAAGAAAACATTGCTGCACCTCTACAGAGCCTTGGTCTGTTCCAAACTGGACTATGGTTGTGTATGGCTGTGCAATCTTGTGTGTGGCAATCGGACCATCTTACCTCAAACTCTTGGACCCTATCCACCATTAAGGGGCATCTCTGTCTTGGAGCATTCCGCACACACCCTGTGTACAGCCTGTACGCAGAGGCAGGTGAACCCTCACTGTCCAACCTCAGGCTGAAACTGTCTTTGAATTACTATATCAGACTATTCTCGGAAACCTGAAAACCCTGCTTATGACTGTGTCTTTGACCCTCAGTTTCAAAGTAAATTCGAAAACAACTCAAACTGTATTCCGCCGTTTGGTCTTTGTATGCAGCCTCACACGTGGAATGCAGGTCTAGACCTAGGAGTTGTGTCCGATTTTTCCAAGTTTCCAGATCAGCCTCTGTGGACCTTTTTCACACCAGAGATTCGTTTTGATCTTGCAGTTTTTTTGCAAAGAGTCCACCAGCTCTCTGGCATACAAGGCATTGTACGCTGACCTTTGTTCAAAACTCCCATCCTATCAGAAAGTTTTCACTGACGGTTCCAAGTCTGAAGATGGAGTGGCCTGTGCAGCCTACTGCCCTGGTGCTCCTTCTCAAATACTGTTTGGACATATTCCTTCAGATGCTTCTGCTTACTCTGCTGAGCTTACAGCTCTGGTTCTGGCACTGAGGATAATCTCACAGTCTACGAAGAGGGACGTTCTGGTTCTGTCGGATTCGCGGTCAGCTTTGGAGGCCATAGCTGGCCGCAACCTTCAGCATCCCGAACTTTTGCACTTCTTCGAACTTTTTACCAATTTGAAAGCGGAGGGTTACAAAATTCTTCTGGCTTGGGTTCCTGGTCATGTTAGCATGGGAGGGAATGAAATGGTTGATCGTTTGGGCAAGAATGCCACAAGAGAGAAAATGTCCAACACATATATCCCTGCTCAGATCTGAAACCCCAAAATTAACAATTATGTCAGAAGCCTCTGGCAGGAGGATTGGAATACACAGACAGATAACAAACTCTTTCAGATCCGTCCAAACCTAAAGGAGTTCCTCTCATCTTCGTCTGGTGGTCGTAAAGAAGAAACAGTTCTGTGCCGGCTACACACCAGCCATTCGTATTTTACCCATTCATACCTTTTAAATAGTGAAGAAGCTCCGTAGTGCATTCCATGTCATGTGCCACTCACAGTGAAACATATTCTTTTAGAGAGTTGGGACTTGCAGAATGTGAGACACAAACATTTCACAGCAGATTCCATGAAAACCTTGTTCAGAGATGTTCAGCCTGACGTAATCTTTGAGTTCTTGAAAGAGGTTAACATTTTTCATCGGATCTGAGATTTTACAGTGGAAAGATTTTTAACAAACTTTTGGTTGAGTTTTTAGATGATGTATTTTAACCCTTTCACCGCCATGGGCGCTTTTGGCGACGACTTGGCAGATCGCCATGGGCGCCTTTTGGCGACAAAGTAGGGTGTTACCACAGATCAAGTGCTGGGAATATTGAATAGACAGTTGGTTGTTCCTAATACAGATGAAGAAGACCCAGACAGCCACGAGTAAAGAACGATAGTGAGGGCTTGACCGAATTATTCCAACGTGAAGCGTTGGACCGTTGCCAACTTGTTATGACAGGCTGATAAGACGCCCACTTACTACCTACCGCGTGTGCCCCAGTGTTTTTGCGTTGAGCCAGCCAACACTGACTGACTGTTCACTAACTCTATGTGAGGGAGCCAACTAAGACTTTAGGCAACGAACTTCACACACACGCTGTGGGCCCACTCTCGCTGGTCGAGGTTGAAGGGGGCGTGGCCAACTGACACGTGAGAGGCGAGTATCACAGACGTCTTTCGAGTGGGTGTACAGCTGATCAACTGAATGACAAGGGTTCAGAGACCAACAGGCACATGAATGACTTTGTGTTCATAAAAAAAAATATATATATATATATACTGTTGAGAGTGAAAGGGACGTGTGTGTGTGTGTGTGTGTGTGTGTGTGTGTGTGTGTGTGTGTGTGTGTGTGTGTGTGTGTGTGTGTGTTTTGTGTGTTGTGTTACCTTTTCTTTTTCTTTTACATGTGTACCAGTTAGGCATAAGAATGTGTGTGTGTGTGTGTGTGTGTGTGTGTGTGTGTGTGTGTGTGTGTGTGTGTTCCCTGCTATTGGAGTAGTTGTATTTGTGGCTGTTTCATGCACTTTTCTGTTGGAAATACCATACTTTCTGGTCTTCAGTTGTGAGTGGAGTATTTTTCCTCCATTGTTGAGAGTTTGTTGGCATTCTTTCTGTATTTTTTACGCTTAGAAGAAACATAACATTCTTTTTTTTATTTTGCATTTTTTTTTTCACTTGAAATCACTAAAAAATTGAAATTGTTGTTGACTTACCATTACTAACATGTTATGATATATAAAAGTACAGTGTATCTCCTCCATTTTACAAAAAATAGCATGAGATTTTTGGTTGTTTAGTTCCAGAGATATCCGCGTTTCACATATGCTGGTATACAATAAGAGCTTTTTTTTGCGGTCGGCAGGGCTATAAGCAGTTAGCAACATTATCTTATCTGGATTCCCCCGTAGTCCATCACCCCTGTTTTTGGGGCTGCCTTCTGGATTCCCCCGTAGTCCATCACCCCTGTTGTGGGGCTGCCTTCTGGATTCCCCCGTAGTCCATCTCCCCTGTTGTGGGGCTGCCTTCTGGATTCTCTTGATGTCTTCTTCTTTCTTCAGTTCCTGAGTGACCACGCCCCTTTGCTTTCCCTTTCGCCTTTTTGCCTTTGACCACCTCTTCATTTCTGTTGATCCCACTGTCTTGACTGTTGATTTGTTTGTGTCCTGTTACTCAGCCCACATGTCATTTATAGGTCATTCCAGAGATGCTTTCTACCTTGACACAGTCCAAGACAGACAGCCATGGATGCAGCTGAAAAAAGAATGGAACTGTGTAAGGCAAGTGACGCACCAGCCTCGCAAAGGCCAACTGGCAACTTTGGATTCATAACTGAAGTTCACATGGAATGAATCAGATGCTTTATCATGACCTTGTAGAATTCTATTCTGGGGCTCATTTGACTGCTTATGGGAGGAAAGTGGGAGGCATGTAGACATTCTTTTGAATTTCCTATAAATATTGTTTGATTTTCAGTGTTCCAGCACCCAGCAGCTGTCACACAGCTGCGCTTCCAGTCCACTGGTGATGGTGCTCCAACTGAGACAAAACGTAAGTAGACATTATTACTAAAACACACACAGTCACACAAAAATAATGCATGTGTGAAGGTTCACGCATGCATGTTTGCACACATGTTCACACATGTATAAACGCACACACACACACACACACACACACACACACACACACACACACACACACACACACACGCACTGTGTTTGCACAGACAGGTGAAGTAGTCACTCATTGTTTTGTTAGGATTGTACCAGCGTCTGTAGTGTTGTTGACTCAGGATGCAAGACCAAGATTCCCACTTTATCATACTCAAGGAATTTTGTACGGTGGGATTTTTCTCCCCTGGCAGACTATTGTCTTGGTTGAACACAGGCAATTAAGTCTCCTGTTTTAAAGTTCATACTAATAGTTAGTTATTCACCTGCAAGGTTTATGCTTTGAAAACAGTCTTGTGTTACATGGTAATTGTTAGTTATTTACCGGTAAGGTTTGTGCTTTGAAAAAGTCTTGTGTTACATGTGTATTGTTAGTTATTTACCTGTAAGGTTTGTGCTTTGAAAAAAAAGTCTTGTGTTACATGTGTATTGTTAGTTGTTTACTAAGGTTTGTGCTTTGAAAAAAATTCTTGTGTTACATGTGTATTGTTAGTTATTTACCTGTAAGGTTTGTGCTTTGAAAAAAAAGTCTTGTGTTACATGTGTATTGTTAGTTACTTACCTGTAAGGTTTGTGCTTTGAAAAAAAAATCTTGTGTTACATGTGTATTGTCATAAATTGATAAAGGGTAAATGAACACAAGCACTCTTGATGATGCTACATGTGAAAATCATGTGTAAGTCGTCAGACTTAGTAAGCTTGAATTAAATTTTATTCTGTGTGTGTTAATTATAGTCTCAGTATTACTACGGAGTTTAAATTCACACACTGCAATAAGTAATAAAGCCAGTTGAATTTTTTTTTTTTTTGAATTGTAAAGAATTGCAACTACTTGAAAAAAAATGTTGACCTCATTTTGTAAATTTGATCTATTTCTATGATTCTTAGCTGCCAAGCAGCCTTAATTTTTCTGGAATGTCCATAAGTAAGAAATCTTTTCCAAACTTTTTTTCCAAAATTTAGTGAAAAGAAAATCCAAATTTTCAAAAATGTTTTGAACGATTTAGGATGGTGTGTGGGACAGAGGTGGGGTGGGGAGGGTGATGGTTGTGGTGGAGTCATACTTGAATAGAGATGATGAAGTTGCAGAATAAAAGCCCAAAATGATGTTACATGTATGTTTGTAAATGTGTGCATGGAAAATGCATTTTGATTTTGAGCCCCATGTTTGTCAAGTGAAACACAGAGGGGTTAGAAACGCTTTCATTCAAAAATCAAAAGCCAAACTCCTCATCTTCACTGGACCTTCCACGTCATCCCCTGATTGACTAAGTTTTGACTCCTGAAGGTTGGCAGCTGTGACAGTACATTGTTTAAGAATATTGTACTAAGTGGTGGTCAAACTGTGTGTTGAACAAAGTTTTTGTTAATTTTCAGCCACTGTGCGGCCTCAGAACCCTCTCTCTTGAAACAGCAGGCCAAAGATTTTGGACAGTACGTAGCCGAGTGCTTGCCACGCTTCGTGCAGAAGGTGGACGTCACTTACACGGATGAGTTGGAGATCATGATCCACCCGGAAGGCATCATCCCTGTGCTGACCTTCCTCAAGGATCACACCAACGCTCAGTTCCTCAACATCGCAGACATTGCTGGGGTGGATGTCCCCACCAGGGAGTACAGGTTGAGGTGAGTAATAGACTGGAAAACACAGGTGGGAAATTCTTCTTCGTCGTCTTCTTTGTGTATACAACTTTCCAGTCAGGGAGTGCCCTTGAGTATATAAGACAGAAAATTCACACACAGACTTACTTACCTGGCCTTGGAGCAGATTTCATGCATATAGCCATTTCTTAATCCTTGCAAGATGCATCCATACTCAGGTCTTTACAGGGCTTTGAAAAATATTTGGAGGAAAGGGAGGTGATCAGGCAGAAATGAGAAAAAGAGGGTGTTAGAGAAAAGTAAGAGAGCATGATAGGAAAGGGGAAACCTGTTTACTGTCCAGCTGAAATTCCAGAACCAGAAGGGGCCTGTAATTTCACAGTTCACAGTGTGGCACTGCCTGAGACGGGAGGTTCTGAAACACATCTGACTGCCATCCCAAGCGTCTGAGCAGGGTTCAGGTGATCCTGGAAAATCTGTGGGTATGGAGATCAGCTCTGTGGGTCCCATGAATTTATTGAAGTTTTAGTTGTATTCCTTGGACTTGAGTGAAAACCATGCTAAAAAAAAGAGAGTCTGAAGGAAAGTACTGGGCTGGTATTAACATATTACCTGTGTTAACTGAAGTTCAATGGGTTTCTGTTTTCAAATCCATTTTAACCCCCTGACAGTGAAGAGAAACTGGCTTGAATTGTGGTGTTGTGTAGCCTCCCAAAGCGTGTGAATGATGTATGAATGAACTAGGTAAAGACAACCATATGATGTCTAGATTCTTTTGTCATGAAGACCATGTTTGGGGGCGACATTGTTAGGTATTCATGATGTCCGAAAAGAAGGACCAAGATAGTAATGAACTTTAGTATGAAAGTATCATTGAGACTGTTCCATAGTGCACACATTGGACACAGTTTATGATATTTAATGTGAATCTTTTGTCCTGAATGTACCAAACTTGCATGATGGAAAGAAATGTTTATCCATTTGTCATTTAATACGTTCAGTGTTACTTTTCCACGACTGTGATTACTCCAGGCAGGCGTCTACAACCTGTTTCTCACATATTAGACCCCCCCATGGGCAAAAGAACCTAGTCACATCATTAACACACATACTGGTGTCTGTTAACAGATTGGTTGTCAACAACCTGTTGTCACGTAGCGCTACAACACACGCGGGATACGGGTGAAAAGCGTACACTGATGAGCACGAACTCCTCTGCGAACTCTGCCATGCCCCACGAGGTTTAATCGACTGGTGCCAACTGGTACGACCCCGAGAACCGAGGTTAGGACTTTCATCAATTTGACAGCTGAATGCCACAAATGACTCATGTAGTCCACCTTGTAGGCTGGTGCCGTTTGGTCTGAGACGAGATTAGTTGTGATTGATCCATAGAAAGTTGACAATGCTTTATTCCCATACGCAAACCGTTGAAAGCTACTATGTATGCAGCCTTGCTATAACTGGGTAGTTTCAAGGCAAGCTGGCAGAATGCGGAAATTGAAGCCACGTTTTAAAAAACGACATGTTATTGGTCCGCAATACCATCCCGGGCACACAGATACGAGACATAGGTGTAGGTGTTGATGAGAGAAAGGTCTTTTTTCTTTCAACACTATCGCTGCATATGCGTGCAGGCCAGCATGTGAGTTTCCTGCCTCCCGCACAACAGCACTCACACTAAAACCCCCGCCTAGGTAGCGATTTTGGCATTTTTGGAATTTATTCTTTGTTATGTTGGGGATGTGTTAACACTCAGGTTTTGGTACGTCCGAGAAGAGAAAAATCCAAGGACGTTTAAGTGAATACTGTACCTTTCAAACAACCTCTAGAGATCCGCCGTGCGTTGAGACACGCACCCCCCCAGGATACCCAATTGACCCCCCCCCCGCCCCCGAACCAAACACCCACACAACCCCGAAATACACCCCCACCCCACACACAAGTGCCCGAGTTTGCACGAGTCAATGTTTCCATTCACCACGCAGCATGCCCACAAATTGATACAAACACAAGCGCTCTAGCATGAAAAACCAACAGTTTATGGTTATGATACTTCGTTGCCTATCACGTTATTATCACACCCGACAAAAATTTCACACGAATTTGGTAGAGCGATCTTTTCACGAGCGCGCACATGCCCCCTGTGTGCTACTGATCAGTCCCAAATCGCGTTCCGACCCTGTCACGTGCTTAACTCAAGACACATCTTCCACCAATCAGGCACTATCCCTACACTCCCCTCCCTCATCACCCTTCTCCATCATCGAAGACTCTCATCGTTGGAACCGCCTTGAATACATTGAACCAGTAACGGTGCTGGATGAATTGCTAAAGAATCTAGCAGACGCACCCCCAAGGCCCCCCCGCCGTACGCAAGGAAACTCGCAGTCACGTTCCACACCGGATGGACAAA
>JADBJO010003351.1:208785-216285 GCA_016801955.1 Conus betulinus | reverse complement strand
TCCTCACGTCCGTTGGTGTGTCTGTCGTACACGTTTTCCTGCGTTCTCCTTCTCTGTTGTGACTTGTCACGAGGTTTTGTTTCTATCCGTTTGTGATGTATTTGCGTCACACCCATTCTTTTCTCACTTCCCCGATGAATTTGTAATCTCTTACAGCTAGATTTAGATTAAGATGATGATGATGATGATGATGATGATGATGATGATGATGATGGTGGTGGTGGTGGTGGTGGTGGTGGTGGTGATGATGAAGGTGATGATTCATAGCTAAATACAGTGATGTGGGTGAGGATTCATAATTAGGCTACATACAGTGATGTGGATGATGATTCACAATTACATACAGTGATGTGGGTGAGGATTCATAATCACATACAGTGATGTGGGTGATGATTCATGATCACATACAGTGATGTGGGTGAGGATTCATAATTAGGCTACATATAGTGATATGGGTGAGGATTCATAATCACATAGAGTGATGTGGGTGAGGATTCATAATTAGGCTACATACAGTGATGTGGGTGAGGATTCATAATCACATACAGTGATGTGGGTGAGGATTCATAATTAGGCTGCATACAGTGATGTGGGTGAGGATTCATAATTAGGCTACATACAGTGATGTGGGTGAGGATTCATAATTAGGCTGCATACAGTGATGTGGGTGAGGATTCATAATTAGGCTACATACAGTGTGTGGGTGAGGATTCATAATTAGGCTACATACAGTGGTGTGGGTGAGGATTCATAATCACATACAGTGATGTGGGTGATGATTCATAATTACATACAGTGATGTGAGTGATGATTCATAAATTCATGAAAGGAACATGAGTGTACCTGAAAGGAAAATACGTAAGGCTGTATGTGTGGGGGGGGGGGGGGGGATAATGGATAGTAGTAGTAGTGGTGATGATGGTAGTAGTAGTAGTAGTAGTAGTAGTAGTAGTAGTAGTAGTAGTAGTAGTAGTAGTAGTAGTAGTAGTAAGACGAGGAGGAGGAGGTGGAGGAGAAGGAGGAGGAGGCGGTGGGGAGGAGGGAGAAAAGAAGAAGAAGAAGAAAAAAAAGAACAAGAATAAGTAGAACAAGAAAAAAAAGAACAAGAAGAACAAGAAGGCGAAGAACAAGAACAAGGAGGAGAAGAAGAAGAAGAAGAAGAAGAAGAAGAAGAAGAAGAAGAAGAAGAAGAAGAAGAAGAAGAAGAACAACAACAACAACAACAACAACACAACACAACAACAACAAGAACCAGAACCAGAACAAGAGCAAGGGGGAGACCGCCTTCTCACCGATTCTGGACAAGTCTTTGGTCTGGCATGCCCTGCTCTCAAAGCCCACCACCTGGAACTGCGGCAACTCGATCTCGCTGTTGACGTCCACCGGGTTGTCGTCCGTGGACCACTCCAGGACCAGCTTCTCGGAATCAAAACCAACTGCACCCAGCAACAACACCAACAACATGTGACACTCACAATGTACGAAGCATATTGAACTCTGAACAGAGTTACAAGAGCTACGTATATCATAGTGAGAAAGAAAGAGACAGACAGACGGTTTAAGACAAGTGAAGTTACGTTGTTTAAAGCCCAGCCGACCACGGAAGCCATCATTAGGGCTGCAGGCCAATTAAATGGACAACTGTAAACAAACAAGAATTCCAAAACTTCGATTCAAAAGTATGTCCAGGCATCCATTAGAACACTGGTCTGAATTAAAGTCGACGAACAACTAGCCGGGTCAGGTATTTCAAAAACACACTGTTGATTTCTCTGAAAGACTACAAACTCACATCAGCCGGATCTTCTGTATTATGTTTGTGCATTCGATTGTACGATTTCAGCTCTCAGTCAAAATATATGTGACACCAAGAGGTTTATTGCACAATGGAGACAAAAGACATGATCAGCAGCAGAAGCAGCAGTAAAGGTAGTAGTGAAGTAAAACAAAGTGGTGGTGATTAAAAGGCAGCTAGGGTAGTATACAAGCTGCCAAAAAATTCCAGAAGTTGTTTCTTAAAGTGTTCCATGCATTTAACTAGGCATGCTACGCTCTGTACCTAGAATATTTCACGCATAATGTTTGCCTTTTCAATGCCATAATTCTCCTCTAAAAGGGCCATACACTAAACGTGATGGAAGTTCGGGGTGTTTGACGGGTAGTGATACATGAATCTTGTTGGAGATGAAGAACGTTTCTTTTTAGTTACTGGTCATTTGAAGATTGGATTTGTGAGCTTCCACTGAGAGTTATAGACGATCTTTAAAAATATGAAAGGGAGGTAACCAGTGTTAAAACCCGCTTTCAGGGAGAATGACTCCGCCGTTTTCATGGGACAAATGCTGCTGGCAGCTAGGCCTATGCCTCATAATCAGCTCAATGGGAGAAAATGTCAAAACATGGCTGTGGAGCAGGCGCCTGAAATGCAGACAATATCCCGATCGTCATGTTGGCGTCCTCTTCAAATCAAATATATGCACGCTCTGAGTTTGTTTGAAATACAAACTGAAAAGAAGACAATTCCATTTACGATAGAAAAAAATGTGTTATCTTACCTTGATTTTTATTTTTTATTTTTTTTTTGTCTCCCAGAACAGGTCTATTGACTATTATTGTGTTGCCAGAGACGACATTTTCTCGGATACAATTCATCGACAAATTCATCGAAAAAAGGAAATATAAAGCGGTTGCTCTGATCTCTTTGTTTAGTTTCATTCCTTTCTCTTAACATCCAGCCAATTCTATCTAAGCTTCCTACCATCCAGCCAAATCTCTCTCTGTCTCTGTCTCTGTCTCTCTCTCTCTCTCTCTCTCTCTCTCTCTCTCTCTCTCTCTCTCTCTCTCTCTCTCTCTTTTGACTCTTTGATCATGACAAGAGTCGAAACCTTAACAATATTTTGCAAACAAATGATGAAGCATTGTATAATATGTAATAGAAGCTGTGACATTATGAAGAAAAGGATGAATGCATAAAAGTTCAAAACACTGAGGGAATACCAATTATATTTTTATTGTTTAGAACACTTATTTGACCTTGAAGCTTGATGGTTCAAGTGAATGGTTGTCATAATATCAAGCCAGATACATTATCTATACAGAGAATATGTGTGAATGTGGAGAAAGGTGGATAAGGATACACATGCGTGCGTGCAAGTCGACTGAAGATAGGATGGATCAGTGTGCGTATGTGAAGGGAATGGTTGTTGTATGAGAATGATTTTGTACTAGAACATACACAAGAAACACAAATGAGTGATGGAAATGGAAATAATAATTCTTCATTTTGCTTAGTTGTGTAGATACCTGATTTGCAATTTTCTTTTGTTTTCTTTTCTTCTATGCAAGGAAAAAAGACACTGTATCCCCTTGAAAAAGGCTATTAGTTAATGTCAGTAAAAGATGTCAGTGTCAGAGTCAGTCTCTCTCTCTGTCTGTCTGTCTGTCTGTCTGTCTGTCTGTCTGTCTGGCTATCTGTCTTACATGTAAAAAAAAATGAAATGAAAATATCTACGTTAAAAGATCAACTTTTAATACCTTCTGGAGCAAAGCCTGTAGTAAAATCGAAAAGACAAAGTCAAAGAAAGTAAAAGAAAAGACGAAGCTGCCAGTACAACACTATGTGAAGGCGGGGAAGCTATCTGCACTAAAAGAGCCCCTAACATCCTCAAGGGAGACTGGCGGCGGAATAACTATTTTGCCGAACATCAGCCATGGACCATAAACTAGAGGAACACTCAGTGGGGCACAGAGCTTCACCGAGATGGAAGCGATCCTCCCTCTGGGGTCGCTCCTGGGCCAAGTTACGTCTTCCCACTATGTTTTGTTACCATCGATTTTGTAAACATCTCATTCGACGGCTTCAACGGTTACAAGGATGACCTTGGTGACTAAACCGGTCAATCCATACAGCAAAAATCGTTGCTGTTTGTTTTTTTTAAACCATAAATTTCAGTAGGAAAAAAATAACCAGCATTGATAGTTTTGCACTCAAAGGTATGATCTATCAAGAGAGAGAGAGAGAGAGAGAGAGAGAGAGAGAGAGAGAGAGAGAGAGAGAGAGAGAGAGAGAGAGAGAGAGAGATTTAACTATATATATTCATTTCAGCGGGAAAAAAATAACCAGCATTGGTAGTTTTGCACTCAAAGGTATAATCTATTAATAGACATAGAGATAGACAGAGAGATAGGCAGAGAGATAGACAGAGAGAGAGACAGAGAGAGAGAGAGACAGACAGACAGACAGACAGACATACAGACAGACAGAAAAACAGACAGAGAAAGAGAAAGAAATAGAGAGGAGAGACAGACAGACAGATAGACAGACAGAATGACAAATGAGGCAGTCCACTTGTGTAGGAGAGAAACGTGCAAAGGAGAATATGAATAAATGGAGCAGTAAATTTCAAGGGGACTTGACCCATTTTTTAATAACACACATTAACCTTCTTCCGCCAACGAATCACACACTCTGAAATATTCTTAAATAAACATTTGTTATATGCATCACTTGGACTGAGACAGACAGACAGACAGACAGACAGACAGAGAGAGAGAGAGAGAGAGAGAGAGAGAGAGAGAGAGAGAGAGAGAGAGAGAGAGAGAGAGAGAGAGAGAGAGAGAGAGAGAGAGAGAGAGAGAAATGGTTTAAACTCATCAGCATCCCATTCGCGATACTATTCTTAGTTAGCATCTCTTGGGAGCAGTGAGTTGTTGGGTAAACTTGGGAGAGAGAGAGAGAGAGAGAGAGAGAGAGAGAGAGAGAGAGAGAGAGAGAGAGAGAGAGAGAGAGAGAGAGAAGGGGGCCGGGACAGCAGCCAGCCAGCCAGCCAGCCAGAGATTGAGGTAGACGGTTTAAACTCTCCAGTTCACTCTGAGTGGTACTGTTTGATCCTTCTGAATGTCTTTTGAGAGCACTGAGCTTGTTGGGACACCTTAAGAAAAAAAAACAAACAAACAAACAATCAAACAATCTAAACACTAGACGTTATGCCCCATGTCCATCCCAGGACTCACAGCTTCCAATCTTCAGCGTGCACTCCTGCCGGTCGAAGGGGTAGTTTCTCAAGTTCATTGGGCAGCTCAGCGTTAGAGACAATCTGAACAAAAAGAAAAAAAAAAAATTGATTTGAGTGTGTGTTCTGTACACTTTAGATTAAAAAAAACCTGTTTTCACACTTTTTATGACACAAAATTCAAACTATGTTTAGAAAGGTTGTCTCGGAAGTATGTACATCAACGTGTCTGATTCAATTTTTAAATAGAAATCATATTTTTAATCCGCCAGACAAAGGGCCAAGCAAGTTGCGAGGCAAAACACGACGCGTTTCGACCTGTTTGGCCTTCTTCGGGTGAGATAAACAACATTTAGGGCAATGGGAACAAAGAATCACTTATCTTCTCTAGTTGGGCTCAAGATGGACGTTGAAAACATTCAGTTCATTGCTTATGAAGCTACCATCTAAAACATCAGTATACGCTGGTCTTTTGTTTGGTTGTCCTGGAATTGGTTTGTTGCTGACTTTGTGAAGTTTCTGACTGTTTAGATGCTGGCTAGGTGAATTGTTCTGTTACCGATTACGTGGATTGTCTAGCAGCCAGTAGAGTGGACTGTTTAGCTGCTGGTTGAGTTGACTGTGGTTGGGCGGATTGTTTAGTTGTTGGTTGGATAGATTGCTCGGTTCTTCGCTGGGTGAATTGTTTAGTTATTGGTTTGGTAGATCATATAGTCGTTGGTTAGATGAATGTTTAGTTTTTGGTCAGGCAAACTGTTCAGTTGTGGGTTGGGCGGATTGTTTAGATGTTGGCTGGTGGATTGTTTTATTGCTGATGGAGTAGATCGTTTAATTATTGGTGATTGTTTCGTTATTGGATGGACGAATTGTTTATTTGCTGGTTGGGTGCACTCCTTTGTCATTGAGAAGGGCCATTGGTATATTTAAATGCATTCCGATTCTTTTAATAAAACAGCCAGCGACTAAGCTGCATTTCCTGCAAAAAAAAAAACAACATAAAACGAACAAGAAAATTACGTACAACAAACAGCAACAATCAAATAGTAAAAGAACAATAAATTTTGTACGGATGATGTACCAAAAGGAATTGGATAAATTATCTTCATATATGAAGAACAACGGATTAGAACTATCTGGAGAAAAAAACGTGTCTTATGTTGTTTAACACAGTGGTGAGAACCCAAAGACACTACCCTCACTTTTGCTAGATGATCAGATTCTGGAATATAAACAAAAAGTTAAGTTCCTGGGGGTATTTCTAACTCCTAAGCTGAACTGGAAAACACATATTGAAAACTTAATTGATAAAACAAGAAAAAAGATTAAACATTCTTAAAATTATATGTTATCAACCATGGGGTCAGGACTGTCATACCCTTTTACATCTATACATCGCTTTAGTCCGATCGAAATTGACTTATGGGCAGGAAGTGTATTTCTCTGCACCTAATTATCTTTTAAAGAGATTGCAAAGCCTGGATAGTAAGGCTATGAAATTAGCTCTGGGAGTCCCAGTACACACAAACACTCATAGATGTTATAAAGAAACAAACATATTACCTCTAAATGAGAAGCGAATATTGAATGTATCCAAATATATTGTCAGAAGTCTTTCTGTTGAAAATTCAGTAACTGAAGAAATACTGATTGATTCCAGTAAAGATTTTCCTAAGAGGTCTAAAAACATATCTTACATTCAACCAATAGAAACTACACATCTGACTTATGTCACATTGTAATATTGATATTACTACTATACCAGAATTTCCTGCAGTACCTCCAATGCCTCCTTGGGAACACCTAAATGCTTCTTTTGATTACAAATACACTTTGTTAAAGTTAAAGTAAAGTGATAATGTAAATATTTTAACAACTGAAGTTCGTGAACATTTAGAAAACAGCTATCCAAATCATTTAAAAGTGTTTACAGACGGGTCGGTAATGGAATCCTCTGACAGTGGTTCAGGTTTTTTATAATACCAACCTTAAATGTCAGGAAATCATATTATGTAGGAAAAGGGGTTTTCAATCTATACCTCAGAACTATATGCATACTGAAGGCTTTGACTTACATATATGATACATCAAATGCTTTCTATCAAAATTTTACTTTGTGTTGATTCCAAATCTGTTTTACAGTCACTAGAGCGTTGGGACTGCAAAGCTATAAAAGATTTGCTTTTTGAAATAAAACATCTACTGCATTGTTTCATTACACTAGGCATGAGAATTGATTTTTTTGTGGGTCCCATCTCACTATGGTATAAAGTGGAATGAAATAGCAGACAGTCTTGCAAAAGAAGGAGCAAACAGAAAGACGGAAAATTTACTAAACAATCCCTTAAATCTATCCTTTGTGAATTGCTCCAAATCATGGAAAAAAATGTATGCATAAGCAGAATTCTAGTCAAAAAAATGGCTACTTTACCGTCATGCCCAAGGCACATTGTTAGATTTATTCATAAATTAAGGCTGAATACTTGGAACA
>JADBJO010003351.1:191285-193785 GCA_016801955.1 Conus betulinus | reverse complement strand
TTCCAGTTGAAGGTAAAAGCTTACCTAACATTTTTCATCCTTTAAAACTTTTCTGTTCCGCCCAAAGCATTGATGAATACAATCAACACAGGAGAAAAAAACATTACCGAGAAAACGTCAAAAGTTTAGATGTCATGCAGAAACACATTTACCACATGACGTTACATATCAACAAGCGAGAGGCCCACTTTAGGATTTGTGAGGCCTTGTTTAGAATCAGCGCAGTTCGTTTTCAAATTTCTGCAGAAGATCATGCATCCAGCCGTGTTGAACCCGTTGTCAACGAAACTAAAGGAAAGATGGGACGTGGCCCAGGGAAGGAGCCCATCAAATCTAGGTGTGGGTCTGTAGTACGGATCCGGATTATTATGCAGATCCGGGATCCGTTTGGCGATGTTGTTAATAGCTAATTGATTGATTGACTCATTGTTTGATTCCATCACTGTAAATAACCGTTCGCAAAAAATGGCCATCTTCTAGACAACATATTTTCACGAAAAATAACACACACACACACACACACACACACACACACCTTGGGGCACACATACGTCCACTCTTTAAATTAAATTCTCCCTTCAGTCTCCTATTCCCTTTCCCAATTAAATGGCCCCCTGACCTAAAACACACACACACACACACACACACACACACACACATGATTCAGTTAGTTTCTTCGCAGTAGCCATCGTCAACAGCGGCCCGCTTAATCGCCTCCTGTTATCGGTCGTGGCAATAACCTCCCTTGCTTGGATTCTCTGCCATCGGGTGGATGGAGGGAGACAACCTGCAAGAGATCATGTCGGAGAGCTGCGAACCAATAATCGTAAATCTTGCCATTCACCACGTTCGAATGCATCTTTTAATATATCTTTCTTTTTTTCAGACTTTTTGCAGTCTGCTATGTTTTATGCTCTACAGCGCCTGCGTTAGTTCGTGATTGTTCCTGTAGGATCGAACGAAGTTATATGAAACCAGGACATAAATCGATGGCGATTTCCAAATCGTTCGAGTTTGTCGAGCCCACTTCTATAAAAGAAAAGAAAGTTTTCAAGAGAGAAGAAGGAGAAAAAGAAAACTTCACCTTGCAATGACATATAATTCTGGGAGAAGACTGATGTTTTAGTTACATTTGTTTATTTCTTTTCTTCCTTCTTTTTTTTTTTTTTTTTGCAGTTGCGTTTGTTACTTTGACCATTTCTATATTTCCTCCATTTGACTGGTTAATTTCTATTTCATTGGTTATGTTTAGTTTTGTAGTTCTTTTTATTTATTCATGTTTTATCATTTGTTTTACTTTTTATTGTATTCGTATTTAGTTATTTTATTTATGCATTTTTTCTCTTGATTATAGCACTTTATTCTTACTGTTTATCTAGTTTGTTTATTCATTCATGTTTGAGAAGTGGATAGTGGCGAACAATGTTTGCCAGACAGTAGTTTTGGGGGAGCGAATTACTAACTGCAACAAATGAAGATGATGCTTCAGACCTAATAACATTATCATGATAATGAAATTGATCATTGAAGGATTAATGAAGTACTGTTCGTATCAGCGCGCGCGCGCGCGCGCGCACACACACACACACACACACACACACACACACACAGAGAGAGAGAGAGAGAGAGAGAGAGAGAGAGAGAGAGAGAGAGAGAGAGAGAGACAGACAGACAGACAGACAGACAGACAGACAGGACAGACAGAGAAACAGACAGACATGATTCAGTTAGTTTCTTCACAGTAGCCGTCGTCAACGTCGGCCATTTAATCGCCTCCTGTTATCGATCGTGGCAATAACCTCCCTTGGATTCTCCGCCAACGAGTCGATGGAAGGGAGACAACCTGCAAGAGATCATGTCGGGGAGCTGCGAACCAATAATTGAATCTTGCCACTCGCAACGTTCGAATAGCTCTTTTGTTACATCCATCTATTTTTTTTTTCAGACTGTTTTCGCAGTCTGCGATGTTTTATGCTCTACAGCGCCTGCCGTTAGTTCCTGATTATTCCTGTGGGATCAAACAGGTATTATGATGTAGGACATAAAATCGATGGCGGTTCCCAAATTGTTCGAGTTTGTCGAGCCCGCTGCTATGATAAAAAAAAAAAGTTTTCAAGAGACAAGAAAAAAGAAGACGATAAACTCACCTAGCATTTTTTGCCTGATAATGTATAATTCTGGGAAAAGACTTGTGTTTTAGTTGCATTCGTTTATGTATTTCCTTTTCTTTTCAGTTATGTTACTTATTTTGACCATTGTTTTGTTTTACCTTTTACTATATTTTATTTTATTTTCATCATATATTTATCTATTCATTTGATTACTTCACTTTATTCTCACTTTTTATCTATTTTGTGTATTCATTTTGTAGAAGTGGAGACAGTGACAAAAAGGAATTCAATATTTGCCAGACAGCAGTCTCTAGGGGACGAACGACTCTGTCAGTCACCAATGAAGTTGGTGATTCAGAGTAAAATGCATTATTAGGATACTAACATTG